>KE371049.1:0-25726 GCA_000418225.1 Zizania latifolia
TCCGTGTACCTGAGTCATGTGCGAACTCCATCATGGTCGAGGCTTCTTCATCTCTTCATTCCTTCATCACGTCTTCTTTTCCCCGTTGACAATCACTCATCATCCCCATGGCATACACCATGGCTCCTCACCTTCTCGATCTATCTCTATAGATCTTCATGCCCAAGATATATGCTGCCTCTCCAAGATCTTTCATTGAAAAAAATTTTCTCAACGAAGACTTAACAGTATCTAGCATAGGAATATCATTTCTGATCAACAATATGTCATCTACATATAAGACCAGAAACACAAGTGAGCTCCCACTAGCCTTTTTGTAAACACATGGCTCTTCTTCGTTCTTGATGAAGCCAAACCCTTTGACTACCTCATCAAAACAAAGGTTCCAACTCCGAGAAACCTGCTTCAGCCCATAAATGGACCTTTGCAGCTTCCAAACTTTTCCCACATTCTCTGGATCGTCAAGACCTTCAGGCTGCGTCATGTACACATCCTCACTTAGGTTTCCATTAAGGAAAGCCGTCTTGACATCCATTTGCCATATCTCATAGTCATAAAATGCGGCAATTGCTAGGATGATCCGGATAGACTTTAGCATAGCGACGGACGAAAACGTTTCATCATAATCAACACCTTGAATCTGCCTGAAATCTTTCGCCACCAATTATGCTTTATAGATGTGAATATTTTTATCAGCGTCTATCTTTTTCTTAAAAATCCATTTACACACAATAGTTTTTACACCATCGGGTGGATCGACCAAGTTCTGAACTTGATTCTCTCGTATGGATTCTAACTAGGATCTTATGGCTCCAAGCCATTTCTCAGAGTCTGGTCCCATCACTGGTTACGTGTAGGTCTGAGGTTCATTGTTGTCCAACAACAATATGTCATGCTGCCCAGTGCTCAAAAACGCTAACCGCTCGGGCGCACGACTCAACCTCTCTGACCGACGTGGGGCTGGTGTCTCGACAACAGGCTCTGCAATATTTTGCATGTCGAGGTCTGATTCAGTAGGAGCTGAAACACTTTCTAGTGGTTCTCGAACCTCTTCGAGTTGCACCGTGCTCCCACTTACCCCTTTCGAGAGAAACTCTTTCTCAAGAAAAACACCATTTCGGGCGACGAACACTTTGCCTTCTTCCCGGTTATAGAAGTAATATCCTTTGGTTTCCCTAGGATACCCTATAAAGAAGCATTTATCAGATTCAGGAGTGAGCTTATCAGACGTCAAACGCTTTACATAGGCCTCACAACTCTAGATCTTTAGAAAAGACAACCCGGGATACTTCCCAGTCCATATCTCATATGGCGTCCTCTCCACAGATTTAGAAGGAACTCTGTTTAACGTGAAAGCAGCAGTTTCTAAAGTGAATCTCCAGAAAGACAATGGAAGATCAGTTTGACTCATCATCGACCGGACCATGTCCAACAAAGTTTGGTTCCTCCGCTCGGACACCCCATTCCACTGAGGTGTACCAGGTGGAGTCAGTTGTGGAACAATTCCACACTGCTTCAGATGATCATTAAACTCATGGCTCAAATATTCACCTCCACGATCCGATCGCAGAAATTTGATAGTCTTGCCAATATGATTTTGTACCTCATTCTAGAATTTCTTGAACTTTTCAAAGGATTCCGACTTATGCCTCATTAAGTAGATGTAATCATATCTACTAAAGTCGTCGGTAAAAGTTATGAAGTACTGAAATCCACCTCTGGCTGTAGAACTCATTGGTCCACATACATCAGTATGCACAATGGCCAACAGCTTGTTTGCACTCTCACTTTGACTAGTAAAAGGTGCCTTAGTCATCTTGCCAAGTAAACAAGACTCACATGTGTCAAACGATTCAAAATCAAATGACTCCAAAAGCCCATCTCTATGGAGCTTCTGCATGCGCTTCTCATTTATATGACCCAAACGATAATGCCAGACATAGGTGGGATTCAAATAATTGATTCGATGTTTCTTTGTATTAATGTTATAAACATGTGTATCCTCAAGATTTAGAACATATAAGCTATTCAATAATGGACAAACACCATAGAGCATACCATTCAAAAATATTGAACAACACTTGTTCTTTATTATGAATTCAAAACCGTCTTCCTCTAAACTTGACGAAGAGATAATATTTCTGTCCAAGGCGGGAATAAAATAACAATTATTTAACTCCAAAACTAATCCTGAGGGTAGCGACAAAGAATACTCGCCGACGGCCAACGCAGCAACTTTTCCACCATTGCCGACGCGAACATCCAATTTGCCTCTTGCGCACTTCCTAGTCCTTTTCAGCCCCTACAACGATTTGCAAGTGTAAATCATTGATCCGGTATCAAATACCCATGAATCACTTGGACGAGTAGCAAGATAAATTTCAATAACATTTATACCTGAAGCAGAAGTCACACTTTCCTTCTTTTCTTTTGTTCTTCCAAGTACAACTTGCAATTCCTCTGCCAATGGCTAGGCTTATGGCAGTGGTGGCAAGTGTTAGAGCTAGCAGGGCCTGACTTGGACTTTCCAGCCGAATTAGACTTATAGCTCGAGATCGCATCTGGAGCTTTAGCCTTTCCCTTACGCTTTCTCTTCTTATTCTCCTTTTGAACAATCATCACATGACTATGATTTTTCTTAAGGCTTTCCTCGGCTGTCTTGAGCATCCCATGCAATTCAGCCAATGTTTTCTCCATGCCATTCATATGAAAATTCATGATAAACAGCTCAAAGCTCACACGGAGCGACTGAAAAATCACATCTGTGGCCAAATCATTATCAAGTTTAGAGCCAAGCTTCTCTAGGTTCTCAACGTAACCAATCATCTTGATCACATGAGGACTCACTGGACTGCCTTTCGCCAACCTGCACGCAAACAAGGATTTTGAGACATTATACCTCTCAGCCCGTGCTTGGTTCTCAAACATGCCCTTCAGCCCCACGGTCCATATCATAGGCGTCCCTATCCTCATATTGCTTCTGAAGCTTAGAGGACATGCAGGCAAGCATGAGACAGCTGTTGGTGAAGTTTTTGGTCACACGTGTGGCCTGAGAGATCTGCTTAGCTCTAGTGCAGGTCCTAAATTTGTGGTTCGCGGCGTGCCAATCAGTTTGATCCTGCAACTGATAAGATAAACAAGAAATATAAGCAGTAACGCCTATCGGCTATCGAGCCGATGGTCTTAACGTACATCAAGACATTAAACGAAATGCAATAATGACATAATAGAAATTATATGATGTGACATATCATGAAGAACAGATCTACTGTGTAACCTATCAAGATAAAGTCATCGGCCTGAACCATCTGACCCGTAAAATCAACTAGTATCGGAGCCGATATCGAGACATAAAAGCAGGACGTAATAACGCTAGGCCAATATAGACTGCCCGATTCCGACGCCAATGCCGATGAAACACAGAAAGATAACCTATCGGCTTATACTCTGATAGAATCTGGCTGTAGTATACCTGATCGGTGTTTGCATTATTCTTCACTATGGCCACAAGATTGGACCGAACCAAGACAGTCGCAAAGCCATAATAAATTATAATATTGAACGAATCAGAACATATTTCATCCAGATGGACGATACGTGACATGAATCAAATACATAAACTAAGATATTGAACTCAACCGATGAAGCCTCAGATTAATACATTTGATCTAAACCACGCATCTGATATAGCATGATTGATACATAAACTAAGATGTCGGACCTAACCGATGAAGCCTTAGATCTATTAATCAATACATGTTTGGCGGAACTTACCTCTCGCCGGAGATCGGAGCGATGCAGCCCCGCGGGAGAGCAAGAACTCGCCGGTGGCAAGTTTTGGCAATGCGCCGAGAGTTTATTTTGTTGATTGATTTGATGATCCTAAACTGAACCTAAACGTTACATATTTATAGTCCAGAGACTTATATCCTACGTAGATACAATTGTAACTGACTCTACCTTTATCTTCATAACGGAATTATTCGGCTCCTCTACATCTTTATCCAGTCACACGTATGTATTACGATCATGTCTTGACCAGACTCCTCGAATTCCATCAACTGTGTCGAAACTGTACTGGGCCTTCCATCAACTGTGCCAAAAATGTACTGAGCCTTCCATCAACTGTGCCGAAACTATATTTGGCTTGGGCTTTACCAAATTTCGCCGTTAACAACAGCTGACATCAACTGAATCACTAGCGTGCTTCTCATAAGCCCACCTTTCAGTAAGTGGTGTATCATCCGTTGGTTCATCAGGATGGGGTTCCTCTAGAAAATAATCATTTTTCTCCTGTTTGAGAATGATTCTCAAATTCCTGTACCAGTCTATAAAATTTGTTCCAAACAATTTCTCCCTTTCAAGGATGGATCTCAGATTAAAAACGGAAGTGTTCTTTGCAGTAGGTGCCATGATCTACAACAACAATGCAAAGTTCAGCACTATGCTGTGTTAATCTTCCATCAAATAAAAGATATGCCATAATATGTAAAATGATCGCTTTCCCTCTAACGACACATTGTGGGACAAGATACATATTCATCTAACTCCTAGTGAGCTTTGGCATTACTGCTAGAAGATTAGTGACATAGGTAAGCAGCACTTTGCTAATCACATCTCTATGTGACTCTTGTTCGTTGGGGTAGCATCCAATGCCCGACTCCCAACTCCATGCCCCAAAGCCCAAAACCATTTTGATAGCTTTGTTAAGCAAACCAATACTATGCATGTGGTTGTCCGATATCTACCCTAACTGGTCAAGATAAAAGACGGCACTCTGCTTTGGTAGACCCACCATCGATGATCGAGAACCTTGGTAGGTGCAGCTATTGGAAAGAGCATCAATACTTAATTTTATGAGGGAAACTATTTTAACATGGTAACAATGCCTACCGCACACAGAACATGAAAGAATAGTATGATAGGAACATAAGTAAACATCACAGGCAATCACGTTAACTGTGATATAGTATGGCCCTCTTTCATGGTGATCTCCATCTCCATGGTTCCTGTCCTTCGGGTCATCACGCTTCAGGTCTCCATGAACCTGTATCAGCCTATTACATCTAATAGCACTATACTAGTTACATGAGCAGAAGTATCACATGTCGACGCGCAGGTCGTACAACATTTGAACAGTCTTGGGCTACAATCAACCATTACACGCAGGCCATGTTATTACAAGCGAGTATCATATACTTTGCAAGGCCATACCAGTCACAACATTCCATGCAAAAACAAGTTAGGCGGAGACTATATGCAACTGAAAACAGACCCAGAACTTTCGGCTCAGCCGCAACTTCCGGTCAAAGGGGCCGGAACTTCCGACTTAGGGCCGAAACTTCCGAAATCAACCTTCTGACTCGAATTTATTTTTGGCCCGGAAGTTCCGAGTCACACCCGGAACTTCCAAAAATAACCTTCTATACGGAATTTATTTCTGTCCGGAACTTCCAGAAATAACATTATGTATCAAAAAATATTTCGGCGCGGAACTTCCGGTCCAACCGGAACTTCCAGAAATCTGACGACAAAAACAATAGATCCAATCTATTTCCATCACATATCGCCATATGTGATCGATCCAGATCGAACACTACGCACGTAGGCTCTGATACCACTGTTGGGTTTTGGGGAGGCTACACTAGCGCTTAATTTCAAAAATTTACCCCGTTCGCCCAGGAACCATGCGTGTAATGGGATCATGGATCATTACCTTGAGCCTTGAGATGCCTCAGGCAGCGGACGTAGAGTCGATGAAGCACATCCTCGAGCAGCTCTTCTCCTGCTCCGTTCGTTCGTCGGTGATCTGGCGATGAAGACGACGTGATCGGACGATCGGGCGAACTCCATGGGATGAAGACGAGTACCGATGCAGCAACGGTGCCTCTACGGTATCCACACGTACAGGGACAGGATCACCTCACCTCGCTCCGGCGTGCTAGCACCGCTTACGAGATCCAGGAGAGAGAAGAGAGGTGGCGGCTAGGGCTCTCAACCAGGAGCAATAGCAGCAATTGCAACAATGACCAGTAGCCTTTTCGTGCTTGCCCCACCTCTCTTTATATAGTGCCCCATCGTAGGCCTTTAATCTGTATTAAATCCCAATAGATCTAATCTGTTCGCCTGGCACGGAACTTCTGGATACAACCGGAACTTCCAAAAATGACCTTCTGTATCGAATTAATTCTCGACCAGGAACTTTCGGCTATAGCCGGAACTTTTGGTTCGTCCAGAAAATCAAATACTAGGCCTGGCCCAGAACTTCTGGTCCTACCAAAACTTTCAGATGCTCCAGAACCCAGAACTTTCGGCTACAGCCGGAACTTTCGGTTCCCCCAGAATTTTCTTGGGCACAATTCCATCACAATGAGCCTCCACGGCAACAGACAAGTTTTGAAGGAACAATGCCCCAAAATAATTATCAGCATCAAGAGAGGGTAGCAACGTCGATGCCTCATTATCCGACGCCAAAGGAAGATGATTTTGCCTTCAAGATCGCAGAAATTATGGGGGATCAGTTTGGGCTCAAGCCGAAAGAACAGAGTTACATGTATCGGCATCCATATCCAGACTGGTTCGATAGAATGCCGCTACCGAATAGATACAGGGTCCTAGACTTTTCAAAGTTCTCTGGTCAGGACAGTACTCTAACGGTCGAGCATATCAGCCATTTCCTCGTGCAATGTTGAGAGGCATCGGCTAAGGAAACTCTCAGAGTTAGATTCTTTCCGTTGTCTCTGTCTGGATCGGCTTTTTCTTGGCTTTCTTTCCTACTGCCAAATTCAATCAAGGGAAGGGCCGATTTAGAGAAGCAATTTCACAAGTACTTTTTTGCTAGGATCTAGGAGATAAAATTAATGGACCTGACGGCCGTAAAACAGTGCATGGATGAATCGGTGCTGGAATACATTCAGCGCTTCCACGATGTGAGAAGCTGATGTTATAGCCTCAACCTGACCGACACATAGTTGGCCGAACTTGCATTCCAAGGTCTTCTGCTGCTGATCAGGGAGATGTTTTCCTCTCAAGAATTTGATAGCCTCTCACACTTGGCACAAAGGGTATCGGCCCATGAAAGCCGATTCCAAGAGATGCACAAAGAGAAGATGCAAGTGAGTGGCTCAGGTACAGTTTTACTCATCGGATTTAGAGCAAGGAGACTCTGATGGTGATGTCTCCTTGGCCAAATAGGCTAGGTTGAAGAAGACAGTGATGTGTCCATGGGTCAAAACCGTTGAGAAGGAGCAAAAGTACGATTTTGATATCAACAAAGTGGATAAAATCTTTGATTTATTACTGAAAAAAAGCAGATCTAGCTCTCGCCGAATCACGTGATTCCATCAGCGGAAGAATTGAAGAAAAGGAAATACTATAAGTGACACAATACTGGCGCCCATAATACAAATGAATACAAAGTTTTTTATCAATAAATTCAATAAGCCATCGAGCAGGGGAGAATAAAATTTGACAAAACAGCAAAATCGATGAAGATTGACGGGAATCCTTTCCCAATGAATATGGTACATATCAGCTCATCAAGCTTACATGTTGAAGAAAGCCGAACTCTAAGGCACCATGTTAAGACTCATTGGCGTCAGGAAAGGGAGGAACGAGCCACACCATATGGGCACGAAGAAAATTTTGATCCACATTGCGGGTGTACTTTCTTGCATTTCTGCTAGGAAAACAATATAAAGCTCCCATCAATCAAGGATTACCCGGAATGCACCAAAAAGGTTAGTCAAGATGATGTTAGTTCCGATGGCCAGCCCCCAAGGAGGAGAATTCCTAGAAAGGATTGACTAGGATCGCCTGAGCAGGAGACTATGGATGATCGGCGCATTTGAACTGAAGACAGATGGCAAGGGGATCGGAATCCCGTACAAAAACCCTGATGGTGCACAGAGGGCTTAACACGGAGTCAGAAGAGGAGGCTCTAACGTCAGAGGCATCAGGAACAGCTAGTGAGAGAATACGAGGAATATCGATATAGCAAAGGATGGGTGAGAAAAGAGTGGCGCTCGAAGAAGAAAGCCGATACAGGAGACGAGCCAATGGAGGTAAATATGGTTTTCATATTACCTGTAGAATACAGGGCACCTCTATCAGACAGTGAAGAGGAAGAGGGTTCAGCTGCATAATTATTTCTACAGCCACAATCGGTGACCTTTAAGAAGCTCGAGGAAGATGAGCATCGGTATTTGAGGCCCTTGTATATTAAGGGACAAGTGGATGGCAAGCCGATGTCAAAAATGTTGGTCGATGGAGGAGCTGCCGTTAACATAATGCCTTATTCCATGTTCTGCAAGCTCGGTAAGATGAATGAGGACCTGGTAAAGACCAATATGATGTTGAAAGACTTTGATGGTAATCTATCAAATACCAAATGTGCTTTGAACATCGAGCTTACGGTCAAAAGTAAAACACTGTCGACCACGTTTTTTGTGATTGATGGAAAAGGTTCATATAGCCTCCTGCTAGGAAGGGATTGGATTCACGCTAATTGTTGTGTTTCTTCTATAATGCACCAAAGTCTAATGCAATGGCAAGGTGATCAAGTTAAAGTTATTCAAGCCGACAGATCAGTCACCGTATCAACAGCTGATACACCCGACATCGAGAGGATAGATTATCTTTCTGGATGAGTTTGGGAAGGGGATTTTTAAGGGTGTCGGATCTTGGCCTCCAGCCGATCAACGAGATGATTCTGGGTACAAATATAGTCCTGGTATGGAAAAAGAGCGGACAATTAAGAGTATACGTAGATTTCAGAGACCTAAATAAAGCCACACCTAAAGACGAATACTCGATGCCGATTGCAGATTTGCTAGTCGATGCGGCATCAGGATATAAGATTATCAGCTTTATGGATGGGAATGCCGGATATAATCAAATATTCATGGCAGAGCAAGATATCCCAAAGACTGTATTCAGGTGCCCCGGAGCCATCGGCTTGTTCGAGTGGGTTGTTATGACTTTTGGCCTAAGGAACGTAGGGGCAACATATCAAAGAGCAATGAATTATATATTTCATGATTTGATTGGTTCCCTGGTGGAAATTTATATTGACGATGTCATCATAAAGTTATAGGATAATAAAGGACATCTAGCCGATCTAAGAAGGGTTTTAGAAAGGGCGAAGATATATGGTCTTCGTATGAATTCAAAGAAGTGTGTCTTCGGCGTATTGGCTAGAAAGTTTCTGAGGTTTATGGTTCACGAGAGAGGAATTGAAATAAGTCAGAACATTATTCAGGCCATCAAGAATACAATACCACCAGGGAACAACACGGAGTTGCAATCGTTAATCGGCAAGATTAATTTTGTCCACCGATTCATATCAAATTTATCAGGCTGATTGGAGCCGTTCACGCCTTTGCTGAGGATGAAGGAAGAGGAATAATTTATTTGGACCAGAAAACACCAAAAAGCATTCGATGAAATCAAAAAATATTTAAGTTCTCCTCTAGTATTAATCCCACCACGGCCTGTTAAGCCTTACAAGTTATATTTATCGACCGATGACGTAAGCATTGGGTCAGTGTTGATCCAAGAGGTAGAAAGGAAAGAACAAGTCATGTTTTACCTAAGCCGATAGTTATTAGACGTCGAAACAAGGTACACTACGGTAGAAAGATTATGCATGTGTCTTTATTTCTCTTGCACTACATTGAGGCACTACATACTATCGGCACAATGCACGATCATATGCAAAGCCGATGTGATCAAGTACATGCTATCGGCTCTAATTTTAAAGGGGAGGATTGGCAATGGGTATTTGCATTGACAGAATTCGATTTATAATACGAATCGGCTAAAGTAGTCAAGGCACAAGCTATCGCCGACTTCATAGTATAGCACAGAGACAAAGCAGCGGACTATGTAGAGCCGATACCATGGACACTTTTCTTTGATGGATCAGTTTACGGTCATGGATGTGGAATTGGATTAGTAATCATATCGCCTCGGGAGACAAGTTTCGAGTGCGCTTACACTATCAAGCCCTACCGTACCAACAATCGGGCAGAATATGAGGCGGTCCTCAAAGGTTTAAAGCTTTTAGCTGAAATAGAAGCCGATGCCATCGAGATCGTGGGAGATTCTCTGTTAGTAATCAGGCAACTCTCTGGAGAGTATGACTGCAAAGATGAAAATTTGAGGGTATATTTTGAAAAATGCCATGAACTATTGAAAGGATTCAAGATGATGTCATTAACACATGTATCAAGGAATCAAAACCTAGAAGCTAACGACCTGGCACAAGCCACATCAGGATATCAGCCGACGGATAAGATGGTTGAAGCAGATAGAGCCGATATCGATGCCGAAGATTAGAGCTGAAATAGTAAGTTATCTACGGAATCCATCACAGCTGGCCTCAAGAAAGCTTCGTTATAAAGCATTAAGGTATGTGTTGCTGGATGAGGAATTATATTATCGGACGATTGTTAGGGTTTTGATAAGATGCCTAAATTTGGAGGAAGGTAAAGTCATAACATGCGAGGTACACGAAGGAATCTGTGGGACCCATCAATCTGATGGAATTGTGCCCAAGAAAATTCTAGGGGAACTAGAATTTCCGGCTATAGCCGGAAGTTCCGGGTTCCGGAGCATTCGGAAGTTCTGGTAGGACCAGAAGTTCCGGGCTAGCCCCAGTATTCGATTTTCTGGATGAATCGGAAGTTCCGGCTATAGCCGAAAGTTCTGGCTTCTAGACGAACCAAAAGTTTTGGTTGGACCGAAAGTTCTGGATTGAGAATTAATTCGATACAGAAGGTCATTTTCGGAAGTTCCGGCTGTAGCTGGAAGTTCTGGGGTCCAGAAGTTTTGGGTCAGACGAACAGATTAGATCTGTTAGGCTTTAATATAAATTAAAGGCCCATGATGGGGCACTATATAAAGAGTAGTGGGGCAAGCACGAAAAGGTTGCTAATTGCCGCTGCTTTTGTTCCTAGTTGAGAACCCTAGCCGCCACCTCTCTCTCAACGATCACAAGTGTTGTGATTGATCTTCCGGATCTCGCGAGTGGTGCTAGCACGCCGACGCGAGGTGATCCCGTCCCTGTACGTGTGGATACCGTAGAGGCACCATTGCTACATCAGTGCTCGTCTTCTTCCCGTGGAGTTCGCCGGATCACGGGATCGCATCGTCTTCATCGTCGGATCGCCGACGAACGAACCGAGCCGGGAGGAGCAAATCGAGGACGCACTTCATCGACTCTACTTTCGTTGCCCGAGCGCGTCTCGTGGTTCAAGGTAACAATCTATGAACCCATTACACGCATGGTTCCTGGGCTAACAGGGTAAATTTTAGAAATTAAACGCTAGCGTAGCCTCCCTATAACCTAACAGTGGTTTCCGAGCCTACGTGCGTAGTGTTCGATCTGGATCGCTCACATATGGTGATATGTGATGGAAATAGATTGGATCTATTGTTTTTGTCGTCGGATTTTCGGAAGTTCCGGATGGACCGGAAGTTTCGGGCCAAAATAATTTTCGATACAGAATGTTATTTTTGGATGTTCCGGTTAGACCGGAAGTTCCGGGTCCAGAAGTTCCAGTTGGACCGGAAGTTCTGGACAGAAATAAATTCCGTACAGAAGGATATTTTTGGAAGTTCCGGGTGTGACTCGGAACTTTTGGGCCAAAAATAAATTCGAGTCAGAAGGTTGATTTCAGAAGTTCTAGGCCCTTCGACCGGAAGTTCCGGGCTTGGTTCAGTCACGTCTAGATTCCGCCGAACTCATTTTTGTAGGAAATGTTGTGACTGGTATGGCCTTGCAAAGTATATGATACTCGCTTGTAATAACATGGCCTACACATCATGGTTGATTACAACCCAAGGCTGTTCAAATGTTGTACGACCTGTGCGTCGATATGTAATGCTTCTGCTCATATAACTAGTATAGTGCTTTTAGTTTTAATAGGCTGATATAGGTTCATGGAGGCCTGAAGCGTGATGACCCGATGGACAGGAACCATGGAGATGAAAATCACCATGTGAAGGGGCCATACTATATCACAGTTAATATGATTGCCTATGATGTTTATTTATGTCCCTGTCATACTATTCTTTCATGTTCGGTGTGCGGTAGGCATCGTTACCATGTTAGAATAGTTTTCCTCAGAAAATTAAGTATTGATGCTCTTTCCAATAGCTGCACCTAGTAAGGTCCTCGATCATCGATAGTGGGTCTGCCAAAGCAGGGTGCCGTCTTTTATCTTGACCAGCTAGGGTGGATGTCGGACACCACATGCATAGTATTGGTTTGCTTAACAACGGATAATACACCAATTGCTAAAAGGCGGGCTTATGAGAAGTTCGCTAGTGATTCAATTGATGTCAGCTGTCTTATGCTTGCCTGCATGTCTTCTGAGTTTCAGAAGCAATATAAGGACAGGGATGCCTACGATATGATCGTAGGGCTGAAGGGCATGTTTGAGAACCAAGCACGGACTGAGAGGTATAATGTCTCAAAGTCCTTATTTGCGTGCAAGTTGGCAGAAGGCAGTCCAGTGAGTCCTCATGTGATCAAGTTGATTGGTTACGTTGAGAACTTGGAGAAGCTTGGCTCTAAACTTGATAATGATTTGGCCACAGATGTAATTCTTCAGTCGCTCCCTACAAGCTTCGAGCCATTTATTATGAACTTTCATATGAATGGCATGAAGAAAACCTTAGCTGAATTGCATGGGATGCTCAAGACAGCCGAGGAAAGTCTTAAGAAAAATCCGAGTCATGTGATGATGGTTCAAAAGGAAAGTAAGAAGAGAAAGCGTAAAGGAAAGGCTAAAGCTTCAGATACGATCTCGAGCTCTAAGTCCAATTTGACTAGAAAGTCCAAGTCAGGCCCTGCTAGCTCTGACACTTGCCACCACTGCCATAAGCCTAGCCATTGGCGGAGGAATTGCAAGTTGTACTTGGAAGAACAAAAGAAAAAGAAGGGAAATACGACTTCCGCTTCAGGTATAAATGTTATTGAAATTTATCTTGCTACTCGTCCAAGTGATTCATGGGTATTTGATACCGGATCAATGATTCACACTTGCAAATCGTTGCAGGGGCTAAAAAGGACTAGGAAGTGCGCAAGAGGCAAATTGGATGTTCGCGTCGGCAATAGTACAAAAGTTGTTGCGTTGGCCATCGGCGTGTATTCTTTGTCGCTACCCTCAGGATTATTTTTGGAATCAAATAATTGTTATTTTATTCCCGCCTTGGGTAGAAACATTATCTCTTCATCATGTTTAGAGGAAGATGGTTTTGAATTCAGAATGAAGAACAAGTGTTGTTCGATATTTTTGAATGGTATGCTCTATGGTGTTTGTCCATTGTTGAATGGCTTATATATTCTGAATCTTGAGGATAAACATGTTTATAACATTAATATGAAGAAACCTCGACTCAATGATTTGAATCCTATCTACGTCTGGCATTGTCGTTTGGGTCATATAAATGAGAAGCGCATGCAGAAGCTCCATAGAGATAGGCTTTTGGTGTCATTTGATTTCGAATCATTTGACACATGTGAGTCTTGTTTGCTTGGCAAAATGACTAAGACGTCTTTCACTGGTCAAAGTGAGAGAGCAAATGAGCTATTGACCATTGTACATACTGATGTATGTGGACCAATGAGTTCTACAGCCAGAGGTGGATTTTAGTACTTCATAACTTTTACCGACGACTTTAGTAGATATGGTTATGTCTACTTAATGAGGCATACGTCAGAATCCTTTGAAAAGTTTGAGTTCCAGGATGAGGTACAAAATCATACTGGCAAGACAACTAAATTCCTACGATCGGATCATGGAGGTGAATATATGAGCTATGAGTTTAATGATCATCTCAAGCAGTGTGGAATTGTTCCACAGCTGACTCCACCAGGTACATCTCAGTGGAATGGGGTGTTCGAGTGGAGGAACCGAACTTTTTTCAACATGGTCCGGTCGATGATGAATCAAACAGATCTTCCATTGTCTTTCTGGGGATTAGCTTTAGAAACTGCTGCTTTCCCACTAAACAGAGTTCCATCTAAATCAGTAGAGAGGACGCCATATGAGATATCGACTGGGAAGCGTCCCGGGTTGTCTTTTCTAAAGATCTGGGATTGTGAGGCCTATGTAAAGCGTTTGACGTCTGATAAGCTCACTCCCAAATCTGATAAATGCTTCTTTACGGGGTATCCTAAGGAAACCAAAGGATATTACTTCTATAACCGGGAAGAAGACAAAGTGTTTGTCGCCCGGAATAGTGTTTTTCTTGAGAAAGAGTTTCTCTTGAAAGGGGATAGTGGGAGCACGGTGCAACTCGAAGAGGTTCGAGAACCACTAGAAAGTGTTTCAGCTCGTACTGAACCACCACTCGATATGCAAGATGTTACAGAGCCTGTTGTCGAGACACTAGCCCCACGTCGGTCGGAGAGGTTAAGTCGTGCGCTCGAGCGATCAGCGTTTTTAACCACTAGGCAGCGCGATGTATTATTGTTGGACAATGATGAACCTAAGACTTGTTCGGAAGCAGTGATGGGACCAGACTCTGAGAAATGGCTTGGAGCCATAAGATCCGAGTCAGAATCCATGCGAGAGAATCAAGTTTGGAACTTGGTCGATCCACCTGATGGTGTAAAAACTATCGAGTGTAAATGATTTTTAAGAAAAAGATAGACGTTGATGGAAATGTTCACATCTATAAGGCACGATTGGTAGCGAAAGGTTTCAGGCAGATTCAAGGTGTTGATTATGATGAAACATTTTCGCCCGTCGCTATGCTAAAGTCTATCCGAATCATCCTAGCAATTGCCACATTTTATGACTATGAGATATGGCAAATGGATGTCAAGACGGCTTTTCTTAATGGAAACCTAAGTGAGGATGTGTACATGACACAGCCTGAAGGTCTTGATGATCCAGGGAATGCTGGGAAAGTTTGCAAGCTGCAAAGGTCTATTTATGGGCTAAAGCAGGCTTCTCGGAGTTAGAACCTTCGTTTTGATGAGGTAGTCAAAGGTTTGGCTTCATCAAGAAAGAAGAAGAGCCATGTGTTTACAAAAAGGCTAGTGGGAGCTTACTTGTGTTTCTGGTCTTATATGTAGATGACATATTATTGATCAGAAATGACATTCCTATGCTAGATGTTGTCAAGTCTTCGTTGAGAAAAAGTTTCTCAATGAAAGATCTTGGAGAGGCAGCATACATCTTGGGCATAAATATCTATATAGATAGATCAAGAATGTTAATTGGATTAAGCCAATGCATGTACATTGACAAGGAATTGAAATGGTTCAATATGCAGAATTCCAAGAAAGGTTTTCTGCCAATGTCACATGGTATTTCTCTCAGCAAGAGTCAATGTCCTTCGACACCTGATGAGCTGGAGAAGATGAGTGTGATCCCATATACCTCCGCAATCGGATCCATCATGTATACCATGCTTTGTACCCGCCCAGATGTTTCTTAAGCTCTAAGTGTTATGAGCAGATATCAGTCAAACCTAGGTGAAAGTCACTGGGCGATGGTAAAAAGTATCCTTAAGTAATTGAGAAGAACTGAGAATATGTTCCTAGTCTATGGAGGTGAGGAGGAGCTCGTTGTAAGTGGTTACACCGATGCTAGCTTCCAAACCGACAAGGACGATTCGTGATCACAGTCTGGATTTGTGTTCTGCCTCAATTGAGGCGCAGTGAGTTGGAAAAGTTCTAAGCAAGAAAGGGTGGCAGATTCAACTACAGAGGCCGAGTATATCACAGCTTCGAAAGCTGCGAAGGAGGCAGTTTGAATCAGAAAGTTTGCTTCTGAGCTAGGTGTTGTCCCTAGTGCGTCCAGTCCAGTGGACCTCTATTGTGATAATAGTGGTGCCATTGCGCAAGCCAAGGAGCCTAGGTCACACCAGAAGTCTAAACATATACTACGGCACTATCACCTTATCCGTGAGATTATAGATAGAGGTGATGTGAAGATATGCAAGGTGCACACGGATTTGAACATTGCAGATCTGTTGACGAAGCCTCTCTCACAGCCCAAGCATGAGGCGCACTTGAGCTCTATGGGTATTAGATACTTGCGTGAGTGAGTCCAGTATATGTGAGAGAAAGTGTCTTGTATGTGCTAGTGTACATTTGGATAATTGGTTATCTTGTTCCTTGAATGAATATCTTTTACATTGATCAATAAGTTGATGACTTGTTTGTGAGACTCTTTGTGTTATGATGTTGTTCTAAACGATCCCTAATTTCATACCGTCATGTGGAACAGTGATGATTCATAGATTAGCACATCTGTCTGATTGATGATCATATTTCATAGATCATAGACATGGAGATGTCAAATCAGTGATGTGAACTCACGTTGGTGAACATGAAGTTGGATAGACCCATTTTGAGATACTACTGAGATTGTTATTTTATATGTGCCATCAGTTGTCATCTCAAATGGTGTACCTGCAGAATCCTTAGAATTGAGATCGTCATTGATTCCAGAATTTGTACTAGCACACTTAGGGCTTCCAAACGCTATTCCGTAACAGGGTAATTATAAAGGTTGCTTTCGGGTGTGTCACGAAACATGTCGTGGGATGTGAGCGGTCAAGATGAAATTTACCCCTCCTAAATAACGGGAGAGACGTCTCTGGGCCCCTCGAGGTAGTCGGATTGAAAAGTATATGGCCATGCCACTATGATCAAAGAGTTGATCATGATTGAATCCACTACTTGATCGAGTGAAGTGTCGAGCTACCAACAAGGGTGGCACGTATCTCGCCTTTAGCTTGACTGATGTCGTGTGGTAAAGGGATTGGTGTGTGTATATCAAGGTTCAGAAAGTATGACTTTGACTTTGTATGCATTCGGGGGTCAATATATGCTGCTAGGTACCGCTATTGATCGGCAATCTAGAAATGGTTTCCAAGTAGCGGCCGTTTGCATATGAACCTATCGGGTCGCACGCTTAAAGGGATGGAATTCAAATCTTGTAAAGAATTAGTTCTTGTGCAAGTGGGAGATTGATGGAATTGTGCCCAAGAAAATTCTAGGGGAACCAGAATTTCCGGCTATAGCCAGAAGTTTCAAGTTCTGGAGCATTCGGATGTTCTGGTAGGACCAGAAGTTTTAGGCTAGCCCTAGTATTTGATTTTCTGGACGAACCGGAAGTTCCGATTGGACCAAAAGTTCCGGATCGAGAATTAATTCAATACAGAAGGTCATTTTCGGAAGTTCTAGCTGTAGCCAGAAGTTCTGGGTCAGGCGAACAGATTAGATCTGTTGGGCTTTAATATAGATTAAAGGCCCACGATGGGGCACTATATAAAGAGAGGTGGGGCAAGCACGAAAAGGTTGCTGGTTGCTGCTGCTTTTGTTCCTGGTTGAGAACCCTAGCCGCCACCTCTCTCTCAATGATCACAAGTGTTGTGATTGATCTTCTGGATCTCACGAGTGGTGCTAGCACGCCGACGCGAGGTGATCCCATCCCTGTACGTGTGGATACCGTAGAGGCACCGTTGCTGCATCGGTGCTCGTCTTCTTCCCGTGGAGTTCACCGGATCATGGGATTGCGTCATCTTCATCGCCGGATCACCGACGAACGAACGGAGCCGGGAGGAGCAAATCGAGGACGCGCTTCATCGACTCTACTTCCACTGCCCGAGTGCGTCTCGTGGTTCAAGGTAACGATCTATGATCCCATTACACGCATGGTTCCTGGGCTAACGGGGTAAATTTTTGAAATTAAGCGCTAGCGTAGCCTCCCCATAACCCAACACAATTGGCCCACAAAATGAAGTGGCTGCTGCATCGCACTGGTTAATTTTGGCCAACGATGCTCGAAGATTGCTTTAAGTATTATTAGGGATGTCAAGACTGTTAGAAATTCAGAAACATACAACAAGCTCTAGCATTGGCTATGAACCCGATTATCAAGCCATGACTGTTCAGAGGTTGGGAAATAGACATGATCGGCTAGATCTATCCATCATCTAGCAATCTAGCAAGGGACACAAGTTTACACTAGCAGCCACCGATTATTTCACCAAGTGGGTAGAGGTGATTCCTCTGAAAAAGATAACTACTCAGGAGGCCATATAATTTGTCAATGAGCATATTATTTACAGGTTCAGGATTCCACAAACAATCACCACCGATCAAGGATCGGTATTCATGTCAGAGGAATTTCAGTAGTTTGCAATCAGCATGGGAATTAAGTTGCTCAACTCATCGCCCTGCTACGCACAAGCAAATGGCCAAGCCGAAGCCTCAAACAAAAGTCTAATAAAATTGATCAAGCGCAAGATCACAAAATAGTCTGAAAAGTGGCACGCAACGCTGGCTGATGCACTATGGGCATATCGGATGGCTTACCACGGATCAACTCAAGTACCGCCTTATCAGTTAGTCTATGGACATGAAGCCGTGCTGCCATGGGAAATGAACATCGGCTCTAGATGACTCGCTCTTCAGAATGAGGTGACGGCCGATGACTACTACAGACTAATGACCGATGAGTTAGAAGACTTAGCGTAGAATCGGCTTCGCGCGTTCAGGAAGATAGAAGAGAATAAGGCAAGGGTGGCAATGCATCATAATAAAAAGGTATCGGCCAAGATGTTTGAAGAAAATAACTTAGTCTGAAGACTCGTGTTACCGATTGGGACTAAAAACAATCGCTTCAGCAAGTGGTCCCCTAATTGGGAAGGTCCCTATCGGGTGAGCCGAGTTGTATCAGGCAATGCCTATATCTTAAAAACATTAGAGGGAGAAGAATTCATGAAGACGCTCAACGAGAAGTACTTGAAGAAATATCACCTGAGCATCTGGATCGAGACCTAATCGGCCATCAGGCCGATACGCGCAAGTATAAATCGACATTCAATAGCCGATATCAGGGGTATCGCCTTCAGCAGTAATCAATAGCCGATAATGAGGGTATCACCTTTAGGGCAAAATCAACACAAAAACATTACAGACAAAATTAAAGTATTATAAAGGATTACGGAAATGAAGTCCGGGCACAACAAAAGGAAAATATGTAACAACTTTTAAGGTCCCCCAAGATAAGCCATGAGAGCAGCTACAGCATGGTCACGAATATTGTTGATATTCTCCTGGTCCCGATGGTCTTCCTCGTCACTCCCAGGGATCGGCTTCGCTTGTTAGTATCGGCAATACACAGCCTTAGTAAAATCGGACAAGTCCTGTCGGTGGGAGACGATCTCCGCTGGTATATCGGCTAGCCGCTTCTCACGCAAAGCGATTTCTTCACAGACCTCTGCAAGCTGAGCAAGGAGTTCTTCTTCCTGAGATTGCAGCTGGGTGACCTCGTCATTGATCCTATTGGGCTCAGCGATCCGCTCATCAAGATTGGCCTTCTTGGCTAGGCTGACATCCTGATCAGCCGAACCATGCTGGCGTCGTCACCTCTGCTCGGCACGATGAATCAGCTGCTGAGTGATGCGCTCGTAGCGTGGTCGGAAAGCTTCAAAGTACAAGCTAGGAGACAAATCTTCCATCAGATCCTTAGGAAGCCGATCCTAGATGTCAGCAAGTCTCACCCTGATCGGCGCCGAATCAGTCACGAGTGCATCAAGAGGCTCCTAGAGGCGATGCAAGACATAAGCTAGGGCCTCGCGCACGTCATCATGGATCGGTGCAGCTTCAACAGGAGCACTTTGGCTAACCAAAGCTTCATCAACAAACCTCTCAAGATCGATGGGAAACAAGTCGGTAAACTCCTGCACAAGAAGGGCATGATGAAGAATGACGATGCAAACGCAGCAAAGTTAACACACAAGAATGATGGTCAAAGAGGAACTAACCGATGGGAACCCGACAGGAGAAACGATGACAGACGACGCTGCGACCTAGGTAGGACCACCGGAAGAAGTTCCTGGATCACCAGAATCAGCGACGGGACCAAGATCGGTGGATGAATCGGAGGTCACTACCACGGGATCAGAGCCGATCACTGGATCCACCGTAGGCCGATCAGCCTCAACCACAACTAGGTTCAGGGCGGACATATGATCGTCTAAGGAGACGATGGCAGCGGTAGCCTAGCAGACAATGAAGTTAGTGAAACAAAAGGCAAAATAAAGTCATTCACGATGGCAAAGATCACTTACTGACTCTGACGTCGCTGACGGAATAACAGCCAGTGTCATAGCAGTAGAGCGGATCAGCGTCAGAGGATCACGGGGAACTGACCTTTACGGGCGAGGGGGAACCACTTCAACCTTTTTGGGCAGTGGAGTGGCACTCCCCGACACCTTGGGCGCCCCATGTTTCTTCCCCTTGCGAGCAAGAGGAACGCCGATCGATGGAGCGACATTCAAGAGAACCATCAGAGTAGGCGCTTCACACCCTAGATTAGGGTTGTCTGACAGTAAGGCATAGTGGATCGACCTCCTGCTTTGGCTCCGCATCGGCACAGCGAGACGAGTGTCCTACAAAAGAGTCAATATAAGGCACAAAAGGACTCACACCACTAGACAAGGCAAAAAGATTCAGTAGAAGAGAGAGCCAATACCTCGTTATTGGCCCCGAGGAATTCAGGATCGAAGCAAGAGCAGATAACAGATGGAAGGAGGTTGAAAAGATGGAGCCTTCATTCACTCCAGAACTGCTTGAATGAAGCAGATACATGGGTACAAGGGGAAAAATTCTCGAGTTCATAGAAATCAGGACTACCAAAGTGGGTCCTAACATATCGGTGCTCAATTGAGCCGATACGGCACCGAGCCCTGATTTTGCCGATAAAAAAGAGGTCCATCGGCACCTGACCAAGACCAAACTGACGAGAATATATCGACGGATGATAAAATTTATAAGATGGCTCGGCAGGTCCTTGAGCAAGGCCCATGGGGAGAAGACTAGGCTAAATGGAAGCAAAGAAATTGGCAGTAGAGGTTGTATCTATTCCAATCTCCATCGGCCGCAAATAACTCGGATCTTTAAAATCGTCGGTGTTGGAGTAAAGGAACTAGACTTGAACAAACTTAGTGATGCCAAGGTAAAACAGTCTAAAAAATTCATCGACTTCGCCAACCGACAAAGGGGAGCCCTTAAACATAATCACTGCTTCCCCAAAAGAAGTACATCAGCGGGTATGAGGCTATTCGTACTCACAATAGTCCCTGAGGAATTGGAGGCTAAGCAAATGTGGCCAGATGATAGCTTGGCAGGTATATGCATTTAGCCACATCTGCACAAACCACCAGTGTCTCCGAATCCGATCAATCAGCCTCCCACACAAAAGCCCTTCCGCCACCCGATGTACTACATGGAAGGTAGAGCCTAGAAGAATACGGTTGATCAGCAGACAGGCGTGATCAGCCAAGCGCTCTGCTAGGTACTGATAGTCGTCAGAGGGGCCACAAGGGGAATTGCGGAAAAAGAAATGTGCCAACCACATGTTAAGAAAGGCAGCATGCTCCCGCGGGCCAACAGTGCCAGTCTTCTTGTTGTGATGCTTGATATATCGCCTCTAGGTGCCGAATCCACTGGCTTGAAGACGATAGGAGGTTTTAATCTGAAAATCCACGTCATAATTGGACTCAACAATCTCCAAACCAGTAAGCATCGCCACATCAAGGAGTGTTGGCCCCATTATCCCAAGGCTGAAGACGAAGGCGTTTAGAGTGTCAAAGCAGAAGAAGCAAGCCGACACTAGTAAAGGGTAATCTACTTGAGGATTGGCCAGTGACAAGCTGATGCAATGACCAATCTTCAGCTCATCCTAGAATAATCGATGGACGGTCGATACCCGTAGAAACCAATCCCTCTATCTAGGCATCATGCTAGGCCAGGCATCAAAGTTGTGTTTCTAGTCAGTCAAATCTCATGAAGCTACGTGGAATGGGATGCAATCGGTTTCATAGTTGATGAGCTTAGATGGATCGGCTTCGTCATAGGGCCCTAACCAATATGTGGTGGAATTTGCATCCAATGGGATCAATAGCCGATTCCTAGCGGTCTATAGAAACAAACAAAGAAAAGAAAATGATCTACAGTGCTCAGACAGAAATTATAAAGAACGAAAGAAGCAGGTACCTCAGGGATCTCGGCGTTCGGAGTGGCTGTAGGAGTGCGCGATGAGGAAGCCATTGATTACAGCGACGAGCGGCGTCAAACGACGAGGCAGAGACGGGACCGCAAATGATGGCGAGAGCAAACCGAAGAGGACGAGAGATCAGAGGGTTCTGCTAGAGGAGAGAGAGAGAATTTGGAAGCTTGCAAAGGAAGGAAAAGGGGCTCAAGCTTTATAACGACAGTACAGCGCCAGTTGGGTTCCCGATGCAGAGCTCAAGAGACGCAACGGTTGCAAGATACCAGGCAGAATTCAAAACATGCCCACCCACGTCCCAAACTCGAGGGGCATGCGGTGCGCCGTTACAGAGAAACTCTAACCGGCACGCGCTTATTTATGAGAGATGGTCAAAGTTCATCAACAACAACCGACTCGAGGGGCATCGTGCCTGTTCGAAGCCGATGAGTATGAAAGCTAACGAGGCCGATGGATTCAAAGTTTAACGGTCAGAAGTTTGGAGGCGAATTTTTTGAAATTTTTTTCAAAAGATAACAGGTTGATTAGGAAGTTCGTTCGGCCAAACAATTTAAGGTATCACACAAGGGCTCATCAGCAGAGAGAGAAAAAAGGATTATTGCTGACAAGGTGACTTCACTAGATACAAATTCTTCAAAAGATATTTTATTTATAGGAGAAAAGCATTACAAAGGCCGACGGCAGGTAAAACAACTATAGTGCGCCTAAAAAGCTAAGGATGGCATCGGCCTGGGTCTTCTCAAAGGACACGATAGTGTTAGTCGCGTCTCATCATAGCCGACGACCGGTCGAAGGGCTTGCTGCTTCTAGGCATGCTCCTCGGTTAAGCTGATCAAATCAGCTCTTTTGAGGGCAATCTTGATCGGCAAGTCATTTAGAAACTGCTGTCAATTGGCTATACAAGTACGGAGCTGATTCAGTTGATCGGTCCAAAGAATTATTTCCTAGAGGATGCAGTCTTCTTCCACTCTGAGCCGATCTAGGTATGCTTGGTCTTGGTTAGGCAGTTTGAGCAAGAATTGAATATGATGATCGGCCTCCCGCACCTTCGCATTGGCTGACTTAAACTTCTGTTGATGGATCCTTTGCATCCCACGATCGGCAAGGCCAGCATACATAGTTAGGTAGGCCGATTGGTGCTTAGGGGAGTAGGCCCACAGAAGGACATCAACTAGATATTGCGGGAACCGGTCGACCACATTTTGAAGATAAGATCGCGCCGCCTCGATGTCTTGAAAGAAGATGCCAATCGGGCAACGAAGGTGATTAAGCAGAGTCGAAAGGTCACTCGGTATGGAGTCTTAGGGAGAAATAGCTCTGTCCGATGCTTGAGATTCCTACAAGGGGTACGGGGTGAGCCGATGGAAATTCAGAAATAAACGAACGCAATCAATAGGTTACCTGAGGGTATCGGCGTATAGACGAGGCACTCACGGCCAGCAGGGAATCTCTGGAATTGTCATCCTCACCAGAATAGAAGTTAAGACGATTCGGGTCGTGGTCACCATCGGTACTAGCTAGCTGTGTCAGAGCATTCGAGTCATTGGAATGTGAAGGATCTGGTGAGTTCATGTTTGGAACGGTAGAGGCGTGGAGCTCCAAGACAGAGATGAAATGTTCGAAAAGTTTAGAGCAGATGAAGTGAGGGATTGAGCAAGCGAAGATCGAATAAACTTGAGGAAACATACCGGATCATGATCGCTGGACATGTTGTGATCACTCAGTTTGATCTTCTTGTTCAGTGGAGAGTTCGGGACGTTGGACGCCATGGCGAGAGATGAAAGGAGAGAGAAAGAGTAAGCTGGCGTATGGTAAAAATGACTTGCTCGAAGAAGGGAGCTTATCGGGCAAGGTTTATATACACTCGGTGACCCGGCGATGTAGCTCTCGAGGAAAGATTTCAAAACGCGACATTTCACATTTCGAACTCGAGGGGCATGTGTTGACATCGAAATTTGGACCAACGCACTATCGGCTAGGCGAGCCGGGCAACGAGGCCGATAAGCCACCGATAGAGGCTTAGCAGGTGAAGACGGGCTGCGCACGGTGTGGGCTGATACTTCATAATTAGTTTTTCATTCAGTTAGCGAACAAATAAGTCAGTTAGGATTCTATGTTATACGCAGATAACGTGTCTACCCGGTTATAAATATGTAAGTCCGGAGTCTTTGTAACAAGTTCACATAACTCAGTCAATCAAACCCTTCGACGCATCGTCAACTTTAGGTACGTAGCATTAGGGTGATTCTCCATCGGAGTTATGGCTGCATCAGTTGAGTCCGATCTCTAACTTCGACGGGGATAGCATGTTTGGTTAACTAATTCATGTGTTCATGGCTTTCTCGATTGAGTCCGATACTGTAATCAGATAGAGTAGGTTTACTAGTTATCGGTGTAATGCATTGATTTATTTTTTTTGTACTGTACTTTATTGATCAAATCTGTGTATTTACTAATCATGGTGGTTTAGATCATCGTACTAGATTAGATCGTATGTTGATCATCAATGGCACACTATCTCGGTTGGGTCCAATCCGTGGCATTGACGGAGATACATATGAGATGATTTGGCACGATCTGCTGGCCCGACGTTCATCGGAGTTTTAGCCGATGAGCTATCTGTTGCTCTATCAATCGGGGTTGTCATGTTCATCATGCTCTCGATAAACATGTCTTTACGCTGCATCGGTTTAGTTCGAACTATAAAGATTGGTGTTTCAGAGTGTCAATACTAGAACTGATTGACAGGATTTACTACACTTCATATGTTTTTCATGATGCATCATGATTTTCAAATGTGCTATCGTCACCGATGCCGATAGGCTATAGACAATAGCGTTAGGATATCTCACATTTGTTTCCTTGTCAATTGCAGGGTCAAATTGACTGGCACGCCTACTGACACCTCTGGGTTATTTAGGACCTACACTGGAGCTAAACAGACTCTCCTAGGCCTTCGAGTGTGAAGACGTAGGAATACCTACGATTTATTTTTGCGTCAACAAGATTGTTAGCTAGATTCAATTTCATATTATGTTTGTAGTTTTTTGGTGTGCTCGGACCATCCGGATTAAGCTGGAGCATCCACACCCCGGAGCACCTAAGATTTCCTTCGGCTCCTAGAACATCCGGATTCACCTAGAACATCGGGACCTAAGAAATCTTGAACTAATAGTTTTTCGCGAGAAATTTTCAGATCACCTATTCACCCCCCTCTAGGCAACTTTCACACTGCTGATGTAGCCCGCCCACCCACCGTCGTGAAGACACGACTGTCGTCACCACTATGGATGGCAATTGTGCTTGATCACCTATTTACCTATAGGTAAAAATCTTATTAGGACCGGATATGTTCCTAATTTCATACACGCACGTATGATATTGGGTCATACTTTATACCTGATAGGTAAACAGGTACATGTATATGTATTAACTATTCATACCCTTTTTGCCTATTTAATTGTTAGTCATGAGTATATAAACCAATTCCCCAAACCCTTGCACACTTCTCTTGACTCCTCTCCTCAACACAGCCACAGCCCCAATGCCTCTCTCCACCTCTCCCATCTCCTCCGTCTGCCTCCCCGGTAGCCACTAGCTCCCCCTACCTCGGCCAGTCGTTGCTCCCAGAGTCGGCATCCCGCGTGACCCCGTACTGTCTCCTAAGTTGCCCTCCCCCC
>KE371049.1:62928-74434 GCA_000418225.1 Zizania latifolia
TGTCAGTAACTCAGTATTATAGAAAATTGGTTCCGTGCGAAGTGCACTAAATTACACATGTATAATCTTAAAGGGCGTCAAATCTCAAAAAGCTAGCATTCTATCATTATCAAGATTAAAATTCCCTTGATTTGATTAAAATTCTTGCTTGGATAATGATCCAATCCACCTATTGTTACGAAAAGAACAGCTACTCTAGTATTGAGTTCTGCATAATAATAATAACAGAAAATTTTGTTAATCTTTTAATGCCTGCATTACCTGCTTTTCCTCCCGTGATGAGCTTGTGTCATCTTTCAGTTCACTAGGATTTTTTGGTGACCCTTTCGAACCAGCTGCTGGCATCCGCACTTCCTGATAAAGAAGTTTAGTTAATATCCTAGTAAGACATTTATGAAACTTATGCTTAAATTGCATTTATGAAGTACTGCTGATAAAAAAATATCAGTGAAGACCAAAATAGTTGTCCACCCAGATAGGAGAGAAGAAGCGGCCAACTTAACAGTAGAAGGACAAACAATGATAACATTACAATAGTATGTGCACCTCAACTTTGTGGGTAACAAACACCCTGTCCGGTGGGCAGAATGGTACAAACAAAATAGGCTCAATGATTCAATATAGGGAACAATTGTTTTCTTATATATCGAATTAAATATTTAAGTTGAGGCAAACCACTTCACCATACAGTCTACAGTCTGTAGCAACATGCCCTGGATGTAGTACTTGTGTTAGCATTATTAGTGGATAACTGAACAGACAAATAACTGGGGTATGAACACTAAGGGAGGTAAATAATCAACAAACAAGAAACATCTACATCATAATTGCCTTCATGCTTTTCCTGGCAACACCACCTGCAAGAAACAAGGCAATCATCTTCTGAGGGAATGCGAATACAATGCAATGCATGGAACCATGCCCTCTATGTGCTTTGAGAATTGAGATAACATTTAGAAAAGGACAAAACCCTTGCAGGCCACAAAATTCCAATTTCTATTGGGATCACACCTCCTTAGTTTAATCTGAACCTAAAAATTATCGTAAAACGTACGCCCCCAGCCTATTCGACCAAATGCCTATGAGCAACCGCGGATCTGGCATGCCACGTTGCAGCATACTCACCTAAAACCCGCTCCCAACAGCCGTACGGCACTGCAGACTAAACCCTAAGGGAGAAAATCCGTGCCAAGAAAGGTCGCCCGAGGAAACCCCCATCGCTCACCTGGACGCAGATGACGTCGGGGTCGACGCGGGAGACGAAGTCGCAGAAGACTGGCCAGTCGTTCTTCATCCTGAGTAGCAGGCTGTTGGCGTTCCACGTCACGAACTTGCGCGGCTCCTCGCCGGCGGCGGACGCGTCGGCCCCGGAGTCGGTGGAGACAGGCCTCTTCTTGGCCGGGGAGCCCTCCTTGGGCACGGGCTGGAAGAAGCGCTTCATCGCAACTTCGCAAGGTTGCGGCGGCTGCTCGTCGCGTCTTGTTCTCCTGTCTACGCGTGCGTGCAGTGCAATGGCCCCACTCTTGCCCTTCGAGCGTGTTTGGTTCAGTTTTTCCAATCAGACTGAGAAGCTGAAAGCTGAACTAAATAGTCTTAAACAGCATCTAGCTTTTTAAAAATCTGCAGATTCTCACAGCAGAAAGCAAAATCTAGGGGTACCTTCAGATTCTACAGATTTCCACAGTCTAACTTCGTGAAAATTACCCACCTTACCATCAGGAAAAACCCTTCGCTTCTCCCCTCCGCGGCGCACAGGCCCATGCTCCTGCCCTCACGCGTCACCACACCTGCCCCTCCTCAGGCGTCGGCACCAGCGACGCCTCCTCTCTCCTCACGCGCAACCGCGGCGCCCTCCTCCTCATGCGTCGTCGCTCCCGCCCTCTCCAGATCTGTCTCCTCACGCGTCAACACTCTCCTCCGGCGAAGCTAGCCCTCTCCTCACGCGTCGGCACCCTCCTCACGCGCCCGCCCTCCTCACGCGCCGGCACCCTCCTCACGCAGCCGCCCCTGCCCTCTCCAGATCTGCATCCTCACGAAAAAGGTAATGTCTGTATGCTCTTACTTTCTTACTTTATGATATAAAATTATTTAGGAAATGTTATAAACCCATTAGGTCTGTTCGACTAATGTTTATATTTCCTTCTGTTTTCATGGCTAATAATAGTACTGTACAATTTCTGCTCTTTATAAAAGCAAATGCTTTTAAATAAATGAACTATTAGTGATTTTTAATTGGTAGATGAGAAAATATATTCAGTTCTAGATTGTTTGCATTGCCTTCTAGATATAATACTTCAGTAAGATGCATTGTTCCCCATGTGCATATACCATTCATGTGTATTCTGCAACACCTAATCCTGAAGTTTGTGTTCTTTGTTGCAGTTGGTTGTGAAATTGACAACGATAAGATGGTACTCCTGTTGTCCCAAGTGAGTGGCAAGGACATCACTGAGCTCACCGCTGCTGATGGAGAAGGTGGAAGAGAAGGAAGAAAGTGATGATGTAGAGAAGGTAGCAAGGACATATTTTGTTGTTACATGATAACATAGCTGCAGAACTAAATGAATTTCTCGTTATTCTGAATGCAAAATCTGTTCATTTAAACTCCTCTGCCACTACATTTGTTTTGACTGTCACTTAACATTCATGTTTTATTGTGCTATGTTGGTGCCCACTGACTGGAAAGAATTACTAAAGAGTTGATTGTAAATTTATTTACAGGACATGGGCTTCAGTTTATTTGACTGAGTGATGCAGTCTTCTCTTCTACCATCAATGCTAGACTTTCCGCACCAAACTAGAGACATGATCCTTGGAATTTTAGCTTTTTTTAGTCAAGTTAAACACTGAGGAAAGACAATGCTTCCTGCTATGTTTTGATACGTAGTAATTCAGCCATTGGTTGCTGGACCATGCTTTTGCTATCAATTTTCGATGCTTAATGGAGGATGAATTGTGCCCTGCAGAAGCACATAGTTCTTTTTGTGGTTGTGAGTTCCTAATTTGATTCACTTGAGCTACGGCTGGTATTTGTCATTTGTCAAGCTTGTCGATTCTGTTTTCCTGCATTGCTCCTAGTATCTCGTTTGGTATCAGAAAACAAGATACATCTATAGACATTCTAGGTCGAAACTACAAATGCCCTGTTGTTAACATGGGAATATACGGATTATGAAGTTGATTATCGGGTATGGGACCCAGCAAGTTCTCCGTAATAACTTTGTTATATCAATATTATTTTGGATTATTTCAATACACATCATTAAATAATTCTGTATTTTCTAATGAGACTGTATGTTAACGGTGTAACCAAACTTCAAGGGTATTACAGACATTTACTACTAAAACAGAAATCAACGGCTACTCTAACCAAATAACTTCTCAGTTTTTTCACAGCTCATAGCAGCTCTTCCATAGCTCACAGCTCATATCAGTTTTTTTAGAATCTATGGCTCAATCAAACACACCCGATGATTTTGATTTGTTTATAAATCAGTGTAAACTTAACGATCAAAGTAAATTGTTGCCAGTGCCGGCCCTGGGGCAGGGCGAGCGGTGCGACCGCCCTGAGCCCCACATCCCCAGGGCCCCGCATAAAGTTGGCTCCATGTTGTAGCTGCGTGCATCTGATGCTGTGATGTGCGTGCGTGGCGGAAAGCGAATGTCAGTCACGCATTCCCAGTAAATTAAAGCTCAATTAGCATCTAATCACCAGTGGATCACTGCACTTGCTTAGTCTGCCAGAGCCTCTGCAATTATCTGCCGCTAGTGCATGAGTACGAGCAGAAAGGTTTGATTTCGCTAATGGACGAGCAAAGGGCTCCAGTACCACGAACGCCCAGCGACTTAGCGTGGACTTAATGCAGTGCAAATGGCCGTCCATATCAGCAGCATCTGTTTGTTAAGTGTTTTTAGGAGAAGCTAGCTAGTTATTAGCCATTGTCTAGATTATAAGGTTCTTACTTTAAGCCGAGCAAATTGCAGCAGCCATGCATGGGAGGAGACAGGGGATCAAATTCAGAGGAAATGAGACGGACCAATCGATCGATCAAAACACTGCTCGATCATTGGATACTTGGATATAAAAAAATCAATTTGTTAAATTTTGGTTTTAACATTTTATACTACTGTTTGGTTTCTATTTTATAAAAGCTGAATTAGCTAGAAATAAAAAAAATTGTTAAATTTTGGATGTATTTTAATTGTATATCGGTCAGATTTCACATATATACATATATAAATTCGAGTACTATATTAATATTATATCAGTATAAGGGCCCTTAAATCTTAATTTGCTCCGGGCCCCCGAAATCTCAGGACCAGCCCCGATTGTTGCTAAAAAATTCTGGAAAGTCCGCTGTTTAAAAAACTCTGAAAATCTTACTGTTTGAAATCTGACCTTATTATATATATAGTATAATAAAAATAATGAATTACATTTTGACTTTTTGTCTAGTGTTTATTTAGGATAATTTATTACACAAAACTATCTTATCTCTTAAAGTTTTAAATTTCTCGTCTTTTAAAAGTCATCTAAAGCAAACTATGAACAAACAATGACTTTTAAAAAACCCAAGAGAAGAAAGGATTATACATATTGCATGAGCCAAGTCATGGAGAGCAATGCATGATATTTGTTTATGAAAACTATTTTGATTTTGTAAAGGACAGTGACACATATCACAGTAGCACACACAACATAATGGCAATATGCTAGCACAATAGCATACATAGAGTAGATAAGAGTGAAAGGGACATCACCCTGCCACCCATCCATTCTAGTCGTCGCCCAATCCCTATCGCCTCCTACCGTCGCCTACCACTGCCGCCCACCAGAGTACCGCAAAGCCAAGGTGCGGACGTGGACATGGTGAGGCCGTCACGAAAATGGCTTAGAGCACTGCCCTTCCCTTCCCTTTCTCTTTCTGTTCCAACCACCCGCTGCTCACTAAATCTGGTCACCGCTATACACCGCCCGTCGCTTTCGGCCAAGAGTACTGTTGCCGCTTTTGGCCAGGTGTACCACCATCACCTTCGGTTAGGATCTACCCATCGCCGCCGCCCATCACGAGCTTGTGGTAGTCACCACAAGCCATCTACATTGTGGTGTCCCTGTGGTGAATAGCGAAAAACTGTCACAATGACATATCGTCGCTATAGCGACGATATAACAACGCCACAACAACTATGACACTGGCTACAAAAAACTAGAGAGAGAAATTCAATGCAAAGATGACTAGAAATTATGATCAGACCAAGCTAAAGAATCGTTGGGATGCTTTGAAGAGGGAATACAACTTATAGGTTGAGCTAAAGAAAAATGTGACTGGTGAACAATTGATATAGATGATGAATGGTGGAAAGGAAAAACAGTGGTATGCCATTGAGATTTTTGAAATTATTTCCATTCGACGCTATAGCCAATCCATCATTTTCATTAATAATGATCATTTTTTACGTCAACAAGGTGTATGCCAAGTTTCCTTACACACCCATGGAGAGCTTAGATGAGCTGCAAGTAATGTTGCAAAATATCCATGTATTAGGTGTACCTTCCATTCCAGTGTTCGTATGAGCAGAATGCCAATTAATGTTGACGATGATGTTGATATAAGGCTGGAAAGCGTAATGGGGCTAACATTGCTCCTAGCCCAACAGAAAAGAGGAGTCCCATGGCCAAAGAAATGATTGATTGCTACAAGCAATTCTATGATATCATAGCGGACTAACAAAACAGATGATGAAATCACATAGCACTTATGAATGGTTATCAAATATGGAGCCAAAGAAGACAGTGATGAACACTACAGTGCAACCAGGTTTTTTATTAAACAAGAGTATAGTACCATGACGTTTTATGTTCCTTTTATACACATGATGGATGCATATAGGGGTGGCAATGCACTCGACGGGGCCGGGTACCCGCTCCTATGGGGTTAGGATCGGGTTTATTTTGTGACCCACGAGTTCATTGGGTCAGGGCCCCGCAACAAATCGAGTTTGGGTCCGAGTCTATTATCTAACCTGCAGGTCTCCATGGGTCCCCGGCCTAATAAGAAAGCCCAAGGCCCAGTATAAGAATGAACCAAAAAAATCCTAGTTACATTCTCAGTCCACACACGTCGCACTATTTATGTTGTTCTGGTAGCTGGCTTCCTATCCGCACGCCGCCTTCTTCCTCTTGGCGACTAGCTTCCTGCTTCGGTGCACTAGGCCTCGCCTCTCTCTTTCCTGCCTGCCTCACTAGCACACTGCTTTCTCCCTCCCCTCCTCTCTCCTCGCCACTCGCTGGGTAGAGGTTGCTGGCCTAGGTGCTAGGCGGAGGCGGCCAGCCCCAGCCCTAGCCCCAACTCCAAGCAGTGCACAATGGGTCTGGGTTCAGTTGAGAAAATTCACCCGCGGGGCCAGCGGAGTCGGGTCCGACCAGATTTCGGTTCGGGTTCGATATTAACCAACCCAGACCCGACCCACCCTATTGCCATCCCCTAGACATATAATATATTAGAGTTAACCTTTTGTATGGTCACATGGTAGTTATATATATATATATATATATATATATATATATATATATATATATTTATAGCATGGATTTGAAGTCAATTGCAAGTTGTAACCATAGAGGATAACATACTCTTGAATTTATTGGTGCCAACAATTAATACCATTTTATAATGTTTTAACATTACACTACAAATTTAGGGTATATAATGTGAAAGCATAAAACAATCATAAACATAAACGGTCAATTCTCAGCAAACAACCAGGAGGCATTTTAAATAATTCAGCTACCAGATTGTTCTTAGACAATTTAGCAAACGTCTTCTCGGTCCAATCGATTAGCTATACAAATCACATTAGTAGCTAAACTTAATCTAAGCCGCACATTCTAGATCCGGTGGTCCTTAATTCTGTTTCCAAGTTTCCACTTAGATATAGGTTTGCATTACTTATTTTTCGATTGTTCGCTCGGTAGCAGATCTGATTGAAAATAAAAAAGTCTACTTTACCCTCCGAAGTATTACTCTGTAGATGAATATTGCCCCCAACTAAAAAACTAGACTCTTAATCCCCCGAACTAATCTATACCGGACAAATAACCCCTCGAGGTGGTTTACTGCATCGGTTTTGCTGATGTGACAGTCCATGCTGACGGTTTTGCTGACATGACAGTCCACTCTAGTGGTTTTGCTGACATGACAGTCCACGCTGGCAGTTTTTCTGACGTGGCTGTCCACATAGCTGCGCGCTGGCATCTGAACAGTGGGACCCGCTTAACAGTGACACAGAAAAAATTTCTTTTTTTCTTTTCTTCTTTCTTTCTCCTTCTTTCCTTCTTCCTTCCTCCTCCCCCTCTTTCCTGCCGGCCAACTCCCTCCTCGCCTCATCGCCGCGCGTGGCGCCCCCGCAACGGCTATGGTGCAATGGCGTGGGCTATTTTAGCAGGAGGAAAAAGGAAGCAGGAAGAAAAAAGAAGAAGAAAGAAAACAAGAAAATAAGAAAAGAAAGAAAAAAGAAAAAAATATGTGTCACTGACAAGCGGGTCCCACTGTTCAGGTGCCAGCGCGCAGCCACGTGGATAGCCATGTCAGCAAAACTGCCAGCGTGGATGACCACATCAGCAAAATCGCCAGCGTGGACTGCCACGTCAGCAAAATCACCGCAGTAAACCGTCCCGGGGGTTATTTGTCCAATACAGATTAGTTCGAAAGAATAAGAGTCTGATTTTTTAGTTAGAGGCAATATTCGTCTACAGGATAATACTTCAAGGGATAAATTAGACTTTTTCTAATTGAAAATTATAAAGTTTCCGGTTGAAACATACAGATAATCCCTTAACGTTTTACTGCCACCCTCCTATAAAAGTTTACTGTTGAGATAAAGTTAATAAATTAGTAATAAAAATAAAGATAAATTATCACTTATTAACAAGAAAATAGTATAATAAGGGAAAGATAAGAGATATGTAAAAAAATATTAAAGAAATAAAACTTATTAATTTATGAAAGTCAGTTGATAAATAACTAAAAATAAAATCTTTTTACAACAAGACTGAATGACTACAAATGAAATCTTTTTAGGACAGAAGAATACATTGCAGAGGGGTGAAATCTTTTTTGTACGGAAGAATACATCGTGGAGGGGTTAGCACATATGACATCTGACCTACCTGGCTACCTATGTATTGCGTAAAGCTGGACTGCAGACCTTGCAGCCCTTGATTGATTGAAGTTATAACACGAGCCGAACCAACACTACATTACATTTTACAGGAAATTATATCGATTATAACTGACAACTATGAAGCATTCGATACTTACAGGATACATGATTTGGACCTGACGATAACTAGCCAAATAGGCATCCAGATATGTAATTCTACAAGCATACGTCGGACAACTACTAAACCTAAATAAAAAATGCGATGTTTTTGCTTGTATTATTGACAGTATCTTTAACAATCTCCAGGACTAGAACTACGCATGTCTATTTGGCTCACAACAGCACAAGAAATTGAGATGTCAATTCTCATTAGAAAACGGGATGAAAAGATACAGAATGGTAAAGGGCCTGCAGCATTGAACCATCCCCTTCCAGTTTATTAGACCACGTGCTTCGATGGTTTCGAGGATAGACTGCAACGCTAGCTGCCAACGACGGTTTTCCTCGTTCAGCTTGATGGGTAGAACTCAATGCGGCATAGTGGAACTATAGCAAAATTGTTCCAGCATTAGACAAAATCCCCTAAATTCAACTTGAGGCAACTTTCTTTCGGACAACTCTTTTTCTGCGAGGTTTGGACAATGCAGCTTCAGGTCCACCTTGCTTGATGCCCAGAAGACCTAGGCCAGATACAATCGCATCCTTGGATATAAACCACCTTGAGTCTTGTTGGGCCCCAACAACCTCGACTGGCCGTTTGTATGCTCTCAGCAGCCGATCTGAGTACTGTGGATCAGCTTCTTCCCCCAGCCATGTGCGTCTCGATGATTCGCCAATCTGAATATTTGTCATTCTGCAATACACATGGCACCAAGTTTAGTGATGGAATGTGGCCTAAATACTATTAGAACAATGGTAGAACAAAGTGCAATAAAAATAGAGTGAACAAATGAAATTACTAAGGCTTATCCAGCTTTCCCAAAAAAGGGGGGAAATACAGTAAATATAAGATAGAAACCTTGTAATATTAACATAGAAATTAAGATTTAATAATCTAGCCAATAGAATTAAACTGCAGCAAAGCATAGTTTTTTTACAACCTTTTGTCATCATATGAACAAAGGACTGTTGAAACACTTACATAAACTTCCATGGAATCACAAACACCATTTCCATAATTATGCAAATCATTACATAAATTTTAACCAACAGACAAGCCAAGGAAAATATTTTTAATTAGGTAGAAAAATTGAAAATTTTATGTAGCACAAGTTTCTAAAATAATGCAACTGAACAACGGTTCCTCACAACAAGAATGTATAGCATATATCTGGGGGTCGATTAACAATGTCTCAATGTCTAAGGCATAAACACAAAACAGATGTAGTAGAGCAAGATTAAAAATCTTGCAGTTACTGCTAACCAAACAGCTGGTTTAGGATGCGTTAAATTTGAATGTACACAAAAAAATCATGAATGCAAGTAATAGTTGATTATCAGTTTGAAACTGGACAAGAACCTCCTGATCAACTGCTACATGTAAAAATTCCTATTTAAATTTATAAATATTTGAAGTTCTCATCTATCACAGGCAGGAAATAGCCACAGGCCCAACAAGTACCCCAAAGATTATGACTTGGTGAAGATTATTCCAAAGAATCTCAGCTAATATAGTATCTATACACCTCTGCCAAGAGGGTAGAACTCTAAAACTCTGGGAAACCCATGTGTGTATCAACCAATAATTTTGACATCGTTGCAAATTGTTACCAAAATCTTATTTCTGAATTATACAGATAAAATATAACAGTACTTTCAAATGGAGGTAGATAATTACTAACTGACAACTTGCCAAGATCTCAATGTTTGAATAGGTTAGCTCTAGTATCAAATGATTGGTTGCTGTCCACTTTTACAACCCAAAGTGATAAGGTCAAAAACCAATCAATACAGGTCATGCATGCGCATCATATTAACATCCCACGCAATTCAATTGATATCAAACAATGCGCAAGTCAACAGTAACATGGCATGCATCCTCAGTGGATTAACTTCAGTTAACTTGCCCCTGCTTCTGTCTTTATCAGCAAACCATACCAATTAATTATCCTGTGACTGTGAGATATTCTACATTAGCTGAGAACATATACCTTAGTGCTGTGCTGAAGAAGATTGCCACACCAAGAACATCAAAGCGCTTGACCATATATTGATCCAATCCACATAATAGTTGATACCGCAAGTTTGCATATAGTCCTAAGAAGGCTCCATAGCCAAGGGCATTGGTGCTGACAGAAGGAATGGTCACCGATAACCTACAAATATGAGATTAGCAAAACAAAGAGGCAAATGTTAAATACCAGAATGAATATATCAGTAAAACATAGAAAATATTTTCCTATGACTATATATGAATTAAAATTGTACCTCCTTTCCTTTCTTGTGGACAAGGCTTTTGAGAGACCACCTTGAATAGAGCCAGCAACTACCCCTACCAAGCTAAGCTCTGCGGCCTTGTAAAAGAACGCACTGATCCGTTTTTGTAGATCAAACTCTCTCAAAGGATAACTCTTCTCAAACATGTTGTTGGGAAGTTTCTCGATTGCATTTTGGAAATCAAATCGGGATGTACTCCCATATGAACGGCATGGTGCCAGAAGCCCAAGAACCATCACATTGCAACAAGAAGCAGTCAGAGCATTGATGACAGCCAAGTCCCATTCTTGCTCAAACCTGATTTCTCACAGTTAGAAGAACTGGAAAAAATTATCTGTTGAATACCAGGTAATGTACAACATACCTTTCCTTGCGTATCTTCATCTCCCACCAAACAGAAGAGAAAAATGTAGCCATGAACTCAAAAGCTATCTTATGAGGGAATGATGGATCAGCAAGCGTTCTGCATTTACAGAGAACACAAGACAATTGAAATTGGTGTTACCAAAATGAACACTGTGGAATATGCGACTGACAACCAAGACATCTCCAGCCATATTTCAACAAGCATTAGTTGAGTACATGTGGCAACGTTTGTTTGGAGTTCCACTAGCTGCTAAAATTTGAGCTAACCTTGATATGAAGTTGGAAATTAAGAGGTTTTAAGATGCCAATAATCATAACCATTAACACAACAGATGATCTTAAAGGTTAGTTTGGCTTTAAATTCAGTAAATTCACAAGATGACTGATAAATTAAATTATGGTGACCAACTTCAGTCATTTCAATCATAAATCCAAACAAGAAATAAGAGCATTCCATGGAGCAGTATTCATGGCAGCCATTCTCCAATGAAGGCAAAGGGAACAACATCCCTACCACCCAAAACAGCCCTCCCTCAAACAA
>KE371050.1:0-11322 GCA_000418225.1 Zizania latifolia
TGTCAATATATTTTTATTGATTTGTTGTGTAATATTAAATAGTATCAAGAAGTAAACTGTAAAAATTACAATGGAAGTAGGTGTGTGACAGATTCATCGCACTTAGTTCTTTTAAAAGGAGTATATATTATATATCCTAGTATATGCATGGTAATTGAATACGAATTATATGTAATTCAAATTAAAAGTCTACAATTTATATAGGGCAGAAGTACAAATCCCTAATACTACTATATGGTTTGGATATATTCAAATCAAAGCTAGTAACAACAACTTTTACACTATGTACAAGACACACCATACTTGTGAGTACACTCCTTATGACACAATTAAAGAGACGGAGATGAATTACTAAATTCTTTTTGAAAACACATCCACATACATATAATATTGGTGTATATAGAGATTTAAATCTGGTGGATGTGACACATCCTAACAATTTTTTGAAAATAAAAAGATAATAAGAAAAGAGTCATCTATATACATCATCCTCACCATTCCATACGAGAGTGGCAACTTTCTTTTTTAAAGACCTATGGCAATAATTTTATGGATATGACTAATCAATGCATAATATATAAAGACCTAACAAATAATTATAACGATCCGTTCAAAAGAGACAACAGATTATATATGATACTTAGGCATGCTTTGTTCACTAACTTACTTTGACACACTTTATTAGGTAACCATTAGTTTCAATAGCTTTGTTTCAGCTTTTGGTAGCTATAGTTAGCTCTAGAATCTGAATCTGAAACAAATGATTCAGATTTTAGACTTAGATTGTGAGAATCAGTAGTTGTAGAATCTAAAAATAAACTCAAACTACTCGAATCAGCTAGCTACTAAGAACATTCAACTGAAATGAACACACCTTTAGTCGTGACACACCACAATTCTTAGTATTATGACCCACACGTCCTAAACTCATTCTTTTGGTAAGCTTTGTCTAAGGTGTGACTATCAATTTGTTAGCCACAACTACAGTACTACATATCTGGCAAGGAATTATGGCAAAGGAAGTGAATCGAACACGACCTAAAATTATGACAAATATTCAGAGCACAAACGTATAATTTAAATATTAGAAACTCGGTTTAAAAATGTTTTAAAGAAATACTGATAAAAAATATTTTGGATAAATGGTAACTTGAAAAGCGTACCCGATAACCCATAATCCACATCTGGTTTGAACGGGCATTCATTAACACAGACAACCTCGTGCCTAGGCAAAATCGAGCCAGCTATAAATCCAATTTGAGAAAATGCTCTAATTTTGCATGGAAATCTCTAGCTACTCCAAGCTCGTATTGTCAGGATATGGCCCCCGGTACCCCGCGATTGAGCTTATTAGTCCAGACCAAGGGTAGACCAAGACCAGCATTGACCGTCCGATACGGCCCATGAAGAAGGGGTTCAGCACCGATAAGGAAGGTTGAGTCCTTATCAGGTAGCCGGACTCCGGATATAGCATCAAGAGATTTATTTGTATCAAAATTCTTATAATTAGGGATTTAGCGCCTGGGTTTGGTAAGTAATCATAGATCAACTCGGGATAGAGTCCTAGGTTGTTAGACTTACCTCCTGAGTATATAAAGGAGGCGAGACACCCCCAGAGACATCTAACTTCATCATATTTTTCTTACTTTCGACGTCCTTAAGTCTCAATAGCTGTGATGATCGGAAGTTTCGATCACCTTCTCCCGAGACGACCAATGGACCAATGTCCCAAAAACTGGGCGTTGGCCGCTGGTTGTTGGCGCGGTGATATTCAAGGTATGCATGAGGCGAGTCCTGATTGACAAAGGAAGTGGATTGAACATTCTCTTCCGCCAGTCCCTCATCGATCTTGGTATTTCAGTCGACAGCCTCTAGAAGGAGGACAATAGGGATGGTAATTATACCCGTATACCCATTTATCCATAGATAAAAACTCTAATAGGATCGGGTATGTTCCAAATTTTATACCCACGAGTATATTAACGGATCAAAACTTATACCCGATGGGTAAACAGGTACAGGTATGGGTATTAACTACCCATACCCGCTTACCCGTTTAACATAGGTATATAAACAAAAAAACCTATTCTTATCTCCTCCTCCCCACCCCCTTTCTCCCTTATCAAGCCGCCACCCTCAGCCTAAGTCCCTCAGCACTTCTCCATCGCCCGCCCTTCTCCACCCCCTCTCTCCCACAACAGTCCAGCTCTTCTATGCCGGCAGCGCCGCTCCTTCTCCACCCCCTCTCTCCCGCTGCCGGCCCCGTCCCCTGTGGCCTCTGCCGCTGGCTTTGCTCCTCCTAACTGACCCCGTCCCCACTCCCTAGATCTTCACCGCCGGCTCCGCTCTCCCCAGCTGGCCCCGTCCTTAGATTTTTACCGTCGACCCCATCGCCCCGGCCGACCGCCTCCCCCACGCAGGTCCCAGACCACCCTCCCCCGCCAGCTATCACCGGCCCCGTCCCTTGTGGCCTCCACCGCCAGCCCCGCTTCTCCCGACAGGCCCCGTCCTTCCAAATCTTCACTGTCAGCCTCGCCCCCCCGGCTGACCGTCCCCCCAAACTTCGCCGTCGGCAACATCCTCCATGGCCTTCGTTGCTGGGCCCGCTCGTCGCATGGCCTAGGCTGCCATCTCCCCTCACGTTGGACCCCAGACCTTTGCTAGACTCCAGCGTTCTCTACCTTCCTCTGTCTATGCTGGCTCACAGTGTTCGTGGGTAAACGGGTATACCTGCGGATATACATGCCCGCGGGTATTGGGTATGGGCATGGGTTTTTACCCGTCGTGGGTAACGGGTTTGGGTTCGGGTATAAAATTTTTTCGCGGGTACGGATATTTGTATGGACTACCCGTGCCTGCCATACCCGATTGCCATCCCTAGAGGATAACTTCCCGTTCTATGGTATTATACCCGGGCAAAGCTCGGTACCACTCGGCTCAATAACTTTGTCAGTTACGTTCGGTTCTCGGGATAATTATCAGACTGGGCACATAACCTTCTGGGACACAGAGTACGACATCCCATTCCACGCTGTCCTCGGAAGGCTGTCCATAGCCAAATTCATGGCCATTGGACACTATCCATACCTGGTGCTCAAGATGCTAGGCCCTGGTGGAGTCATTATTGTGCGAGGAAACATTGGCACCTCTCGCGCATGTGAAAAAGATAGTCTCGTTCTGACTGAGGCTATCGACCTATCAACTTGAATGGAGGAAACCCTCAGGCAAGTCTGAGCACATCCTCCCAAAGCCTCGGAAGTTCCAACTAAGGCATCAACTCCCTCCGGGATCTTCACCGCGCCTTCGAGCACCAAGAAGATCATCCTCCCTGAAATCGACCCATCAAAGATAGCAACCATCGGGGCAGGACTTGACCCCAAATAAGAAATCACGCTCGTCAGCTTTCTGCGCTCTAACATGGACATCTTTGCATGGAAGCCCGTCAACATGTCTGGGGGTCCTCGGGAGTTGATCGAGTACGAACTTCACGTATACCCAACCGCTAAACCGATAAAGAAGAAGCTACGGAGGTTCACGCAAGAAAGGAAAGAAGCGATCAAGGTCGAGATCGCTCGCCTCCTAGCAGCGGGATTCATCCGTGAAGTTTATCACCTAGAGTGCCTTGCCAACCCAGTCTTGGTAAGGAAGAAGATAGGACAATGGCGAATGTGTATCGACTACACCGACTTAAACAAACACTGCCCGAAGGACCCTTTTGGGTTGCCTTGAATAGACTAGATCGTCGACTCAATAGCAGGGTGCTCTCTCATGTGCTTCTTTGACTGCTACTCCAGTTATCACCAGATAAGCCTTAAAGAAGAAGATCAGGAGAAAACATCCTTCATAACGCCATTCAGAGCATACTGTTATACCACCATGTTATTCGGCCTTAAAAACGCTGGGGCAACATATCAACGAGCCATCCAGCGATGTCTCTTGGACCAGATCGGCCGCAACGTCGAGGCATACATCGATGACATGGTCATATAGTTAAGAGAAGAAGATAACATCATCAACGACATCGCCGAGACATTCACAAACCTGCGGAAGTTATGATGGAAGCTTAACCCCGATAAGTGTGTCTTCGAAGTACCGTCAGGGCAACTGCTCGGGTTCATTGTCAGTAACTGGGGAATTAAGACCAATCCAGATAAGATAGCGACAATAATGAAGATGGAAAAACCCAATAACGCCAAGAAAGTTCAGAAGCTCACTGGTTGCATGATGGCCTTCGGGAGATTTATTTCTCGACTAGGAGAAAGAGAAGCTCCATTCTTCAAATTGTTGAGGAAAGAGGAAGATTTTCAATGGACAGCTGAGACCGACGAGGTGTTTTTAACACTAAAGAAATTTTTAACTTCACCTCTAATCCTCATGGCTCTAAACCTAGAGGAGACCCTCCTCTTCTATACCGTCGCCACGACTAATGTCGTCAGCATAGCCATGGTAGTCAAGAGGCCTAAGGACAAACATGTCTTCCCGGTCCAAAGACCAGTATATTTTATATCAGAAGTCCTCGGATTATCAAAAGCAAGGTATCCATAAGTACAGAAACTCATGTACGCTATCTTGCTCACCGTACGAAAGTTAAAGTATTACTTCCAAGCTCACAAGATTGTGATCGTCATGGAATACCCCCTGGGCAACATACTCAACAACCGGGATGTAACGGGACGAATCGTAAAGTGGGCCATCGAGATGAGAGAGTACACGATGAAATTCCGATCCCGTGCTGCCATAAAATCACAAGTCCTGGCTAACTTTGTTACCGAGTAGACTGAGATACAACTGTCGCCAAGACGAGAAGAAAAAGAATATTGGATGATATACTTCGACGGCTCCCTCAACATAGACAGAGCCGGCGTACGTATTCTCCTCACATCTCCAAAAAGGGAGGAGCTGTGCTACGTACTTCAGCTACTATTCAAGGCCTCCAACAACGTGACCGAGTATGAGGCTATGTTGCACGGACTCAGGATAGCAATATCGCTCGGGGTCAAACGGCTCATGGTCTACGGAGATTCTAAGTTGGATATCAGCCAGGTCAACAAAGACTGGTCCTGCACCAGTGACAAGATAGATGCCTACTGCGCCGAGGTCCGAAAACTTGAGGATACATTTTTTGGCCTGGAATTTCACCATGTCCCTCGCGATGATAACACATTAGCTGACACCCTGGCTCGCCTCGGGTCCTCTCAAGCGACGGTTCCCAAAGACGTGTTCATCTAAGAACTTACCAAGCCATTAATCAAAGACAACGAACATCAGGCCACCGGTCCACCAAAAATTGTCGCCATGGCCGAAAATGTTGACGACTGGCGACGACCCATCATCGAGCATATCCTGAAAGGCACCACTCTAGAAGACAAAGTCACGACCGAGCGCCTGACACGCTGAAGCAAACAATACGTGGTCATTGGAGATGAACTATACAAGCGCGCAACCTCAACAAGGACACTTTAGAAGTGCGTTTTGCCAAGTGAAAGCCTGTAGATCCTTAATGAAGTTCACACAGGAGCATACAACAATCACGCCGGGGCCAGAATACTAGTCAGAAAAGCATTCTGGTCAGGCTTTTACTAGCCAACAGCCAACAATAACGTCAAAGAACTAGTTAAAAAGTACACCGGTTGCTAGTTCTTCGCCAAACAGAACCACTTGCCAGCTCAAGCTCTTCAAACGATCTCGCCTACTTAGCCCTTCGCTTGCTGGGGGCTCAACATGGTCGGCCCCTTCTAGAAGGCTCACTAGGGAATCGACTGGCTACTGGTAGCCATCGACAAGTTCACCAAGTGGATAGAAGTAATGCCACTAAAGAATTGCACCGCCAAAAAAGTAGTACAGTTTATCGAAGGGATCACCTACCAGTTTGGCATCCCGAATCAAATAATAATCGACCTCGGGACCCAATTTATCGCAAATGATTTTTGAGACTTCTGCGAAGAAAGACTGATCGAAATCAAGTATGCGTTGGTCGCGCATCCTCGAGCCAACAGACAATGCGAACGTGCAAACGGGATGATCCTTCAAGGCCTAAAAGCTCGAATCTTTGACCCCTTACAAAATTACGCTGGGAGGTAACTCAAGGAACTCCCCACAATACTCTGGGGCCTCCACACGTAACCAAACAGAGGCACGGGGCAAACACATTTTTTTCTCATCTATGGTTTTGAGGCAATCCTCCCGAGCGACATGCTGCACAAGTCCCCCCGAGTCTAGTACTACGACGAGGGAACGACAGAACAGACCAAGGCCGAGGATATTAACTCTATCTAAGAAGCCTGGATAGCAGCTATAGTACAAGCGAATCGGTATTAGCAGACCCTTCGACGTTATCATGACCACAATGTGTAAAGCAGAAGTTTCAAGGTCAACGACTTGGTACTTCGTCGGGTACAATCCACCATCGAGACGCACAAACTCTCTGCACCTGAGAAGGACCTTTTATCATCGCCGAAGTAACAAGACCTAGTACATATAGGCTAATACGAGAAGACGGACAAGCAGTACCAAACTCCTAGAACATCGAGCATCTTCGTCGGTTTTACGCCTAACAATTCTTTGTAAAATAATTTTTTATTGATGAAATATGTTCAGGCACTTGTCGACCCCATGGCGCTGTTTCTCCATTGACCTCGTTGACTACTTCCCCCCATATATGCAACTAGGCTGGGAAAGGGTCAGCCTTAGGGCTGTACACCCGCAGTCGAGCATTATCCTTGTCGACTACTTCTACCCAGACATGTAATTGGGCTAGGAAGGGGTCAGTCTTAGGGCTGTACACCCGCAGTCAAGCATTTTTTCTCACTGACCTATGCCAGTTCCATATAATCGGACCCGAGAGAGGATCGACTCTTTAGTCATACACCCGCAACCATGCATCTTTGAAGAACTCATCGACCCATGTAGACTACATCCCCCTCTGAGTTAGACGCCACATAGTCACCGTGCATGCAACCGGACCCGAGAGAGGGTCGGCTACTTAGCTATACACCCGCAGTCTTGTATCTTCATCGAGTCCGCCAAGATACACCGTGTGGGTGTGGTAAAGAACACATGACGGGTGGTATAAGTTGTGTAAGGCAAAACTAAAAGCACATTTATTTCTCAATGACTAAACTTTTACAGGGGTTAGACTACTTCAAAGAAGAGGACACAGCGACGGCTACACTACAAAGAAGGGGACGCAACCTCCTTCGAGTAACAAAAAGAAAAAGGCGCACAGACGGCCAGAGATAACATTCTGCAAAGCAAACGCGGTGGCTATGAGCTCTGATGTTCTCACAGCATCTCCACGCAGCGCAGCATCAACATATCATGACCGCCATGAGCACCAGAGATCCTGGGGGCTGCCGCTACGGCGGTAGCGACTCCGCGTGATCATTGTCTCGATCAAAGGAGATAGTCGCCGACCTGAGAGACCAACACAAATGGAGAGCAGAAGAGGTTCGACCTCAACGGCAAGGTCAGAAACCGCCTCTGAGGCGCCTGTGCCGGTGGACGTCTCTAGCTCCTCCCGTAGGACCGAGCCTCTACCTTGGCATCCAGACATCAAGACAGGCAACATGAAAGCGCTGGATGATAGATCGTTAGCGAAAAGAACTATGCCAGGAAAAGGCCTCGAGAAGGGTACGACATCCTGTAACATGCTGAGCTAGGAATAACACACCACATAGTGAAGACAAAATAAATTTGCACAAGGATAAACATACTAAACGAACCTACAATCTTTAACCTTCCACAACTGGGATAGCTAGGTTCATGGCCGAGCAAGCATACCATAGATTCATAAAGCAGCAAGCGACATCAAACAACCTCTCTTTTATAAAAGTTAAGAAGAAGAGACTTTGGCAGAAAGCAAAACAGAAGAAACAAAGGTAAGGAAGCGCTTTGTTACAAAGGTAGAGGGGGAGGGACGCCGGTTTAAATAGAAGCATTCCCTCAAGTACCTGCTCCCACCACTATAGTGGGCGTCGCTTCGGTCACCGTGCGCTTTATGGCGAAGAAGGCAGGGTGGTTCTCACCTCCTTATTTGCGTCGGCGCTCTGCATGCCGCGGGTGGCTTTGTTAGGGATAGGGCATCTTCAATCCTTTCATCTGCCATGCATTAACTACGGATGGGAGAAGAAATTATAAAGCATCATTTTGGGCGCACCAGGCGAAGTCCGTGACGATTGAGATCACCTACGCTAGTAGTGCTCACGTGAGCTCGAAGACCCTCACGCCTGGGGGCTAACGCATGCTCGAGGACCCTCAAGCTCAGGGTCTCACCCGACCGGAGGCATGAGTGCTCGGGAACTGGTGTGCTCGAAGACTCACGAGCCTAACAAACCTCGCCTCCTCGAACATCTGGTCGATCAAGGGTCCGAGTGGCCGAACACTAACATATTCAAAGATTCAAGATCAACCTCCCTCGAGATCATCACAAGTTTGAGATCTCAGCCATGGCCTTTTTCCCAGCAAGGCGTCAACACCAACAGAAGACGAGTTCGTCAAACAAAGTTTTAGAGGGTTCCACGAAGGTTTTTTTCAGGAGACAAGAAGTTTCAAAAGGCTTTTTTGCAGGATATACTTTGATCCTCGAGCCAAATGTTCTATTTAACTCGAGGCTCGGGGGCTACACCATATGTGTGCACTTACACGGTGCACCTCACATGAAAGAAAGAAATCGAAACTTTTTTAAGACCATCAAAGTTCAGCAAAAGTGTTGAAGCTTCAGATTGAAGGAGAGCTCCTCCTAGCTTGTTTTTTTGAAGTTTTCTTCAACCAAGCTAAAAAGAACTCGGGGGCTGCTGTCGGGGATGTAACCCCCGAGTACCCCACGATTGGGCTTATCAGTTCGGATCAAGAGCAGACCAAGACCAGTATTGACCGTCCGGTACGGCCCATGAAGAAGGGGTTCAGCACCGATAAGGAAGGTTAAGTCCTTATCGGGTAGCCGGACTCCGAATATAGCACCAAGAGATTTATTTATACCAGAATCCTTATAATTAAGGATTTACCGCTCGAGTTTGATAGGTAATCATAGATCGACTCGGGATAAAGTCCTGAGTTATTGGGCTCACCTCCTGAGTATATAAAGGAGACGAGCACTAGACGCATCTAACTTCATCATATTTTTCTTACTTTCGACGCCCTTAAGTCTCCATAGCTTAATCGCGTCGTCTTATAAGCTCCACCACCATATTATACACCAAAACACTAGACGTAGGGTTATTATCCTCCCAGAGACCCAAACCAGTATAAATCTTGACTCTTGTGTTCTGGAGTCGACTATCGGGTTCGAAGGCGCTGCGCTTCCCTTACACACATCTAATCACCACCTCGGGTACCTCCTTGGGTGAATTGCTCGGTAATTCACCGACACGTATCCGGGCAGAAATTTCACAACCAAGTAGACCGAAACACAAAAAGAAGCAAAAGAAAAAAATCTAAGCAAAAAAAAAAACAATCTAGGATCCAGACATCCTAAGTTTTGAAAAAAAGTCAGACGATGTTTTAATACTCAGCAAATAATATTTTATCAATCGATAAAAATATTTTAATAAAATAAATAAAGTAAAACACAGTTAAATCTAAGTACTCCTACATATGAAATATTTTCTACATATGAAATCTTTAGTTTCAACTACTGAAACATAACAACAATGATGCTACATATAATTGTTTCTTGATATTCTAATCAGTGTCGTCGAATATTACATCTATTGAAATATTATTTTACAACATAATAAATATTTTTCACTAAGTATTAAAACACTATCCAATTTTTTTAAAAATCTTAAGACGCACTAAGATGAAACATTATTGAAACAAAAAGGTAGTAGAATCCACGCCATTTCCCACCCAAATTCCACCCAAATCCAAACCAAATATAAATAAACAAACCCGACGAGACCTCCACCTCCTCCTCCTCCTCCCCGCCTCGTCTCCACCGCCACCTTCTAAACCCTTCTCCACCTCCTCCTCCTCCTCCACAATCCCCGGACGAGTCTCCCCCGCGAGCGCGCGCGGCAGTGGAGAGGCAGAACGCTAGAGCCGCGCCGCACCGTTCCCCGCCGCCGCTGGCGATCGCCGGGCTGCCGGAGCCCGGAGGCCGAGGTAACCGCTTCGCCCGCCTGAATTTTTTTTTCGGTTACCCAGCTGGAGCTTTCGTCTCCCCGGTTCCATGGGTTTTTTTACTCCCGTGCCGTGGCGTTCGTCGAGATCATACGCTCGCCGTCGTTTCTTTTTGGTCTTCTCTCGTCTAAATTTTGTGCGCGGAGTTGTATTTTTTTCCCTTTTGCCAAATGGATATTGGATAAACGTTTGCTGTCGTCGGCGCGGTTGTGTGGGATTTGATGATTTGCGCGCGCCTAATGCAAGTGGTGGTTGTTCAAGCTCAAGCAAGTCGATTGGACGCTATCACTGAACTTAGAATGTACCGAAAAGATCCATACTTTACTATGCATTATTTAATTATCAATTTGGGGAGGCTGTTCTGGTTAGTGGTTATCAGGACTACACATTTTTTAAAGGATTATACATATGTAGTTCTGTACTGAGTTCATAGTTCAAGATGTACTTGCAATACAGAAGTCTGTGCTGGATGCCTGGATTATTGGTAGCTATTATTATATCCTGCCAATTGCTGTAAAATATAGCATGCACCATGACCTTGAATTTATGACAGGGATTATCAGTGACTATTATTATATCCTGTTAATTGGTTGTAAAATATAGCATGTACATGACCATGAATTTATGATAGTCTGTGGTTGTTCCTGGGACAGGGATGGAGCAGAATGGACAGAACCATCTCAAGGATCCACTTCTCCAGGTGGATGGGGGCTCTGGTGCTTCTCCTGCCAGGGTGCCTCCACAGAAGGAGAGGAAGACAAGGAAGGTCATGTTCAATGTCCGGGGGATCTCTTGTGCTTCCTGTGCCGTGTCGATAGAGACGGTGGTGGCAGGCCTCAAGGGGGTTGAGAGCGTCTTGGTCTCGCCGCTCCAGGGCCAAGCTGTTGTCCAGTACAGGCTGGAGGAAACCGATGTAAGATTGCCTTAGCTGATGGTCTTGCTCTCTTTGCTGTAGATTTTTAGCATGGCAGGGAGAAATTTGGGTGGTTGTCATCACTGGGGGCAAAACATGATTTTGAATTAAATGAATATGGTAGCTTCTTCTGTACTGTCTTCAGTACAAGTTATTGTGGGCCAATTCTCTATTGAACTAGGGGTATGTGTCTGCAACTCATTTAATATAAGAAACTTGATTAGGTAATTAAGTCATGCCAAGTTTGGCCTCATCTTTGCCTCTGTCATTCATACACTGTCCATGTCTAA
>KE371050.1:28060-42729 GCA_000418225.1 Zizania latifolia
CGAGCGGACCCACAGCGGCGCGCTGGTGCGCTCAGCCACTCGATCACCACCCTCTCTCTCGCCCTCCGCCGCTCTCGCCCTCTCACGCGCGCACCTGGCTGAAATGCTTTAGGGTTTGGCTAGGGCGCGGTACAAGGGGGGGGGGTTGTCGCGGCGAGGATCGCGCGTGGCCGTCGGATTCAGATCGACGGCCAGCGTTGATCGAACCCTATCAGGCCCAGGCAGGATCGCGAATTCGTGGCCTAGGCCCAGGTTGCGGCCTGCACGCGTGCGCGCGCGTCGCCCTTGGCTGGGGCTGATTTCAGTACTAGGCCGGGGATATTGGGCTGAATTTTTTTTTCCATTTTTTAGATTTTCAGTAATACATTTTTTGTTTTTTGTTTTCTGGAAATTAAGAAATTAGCCCAAAATTAAGAGAAAATAAGCTTAGTCTGCGGGTAAAATTTTGGTTAAATATTCACTCTGTGGCAATATTCTGAATTTTTGAGAATTTTTATGGAATTTTTATGATTAAATTTGGTTCAGCGACAATATTTAATTAGAAAATAATTCATTCAGAATTTTGATTAAGTTTAAATTTAGAATTTTTGCTACTGTTTTAGCAATGTAAGAATTTTATTTAAGTCTTCCGCTGTGTTTTTACACTGTTTTAAATATTTTCTGTTCGTCCACTTTATTAAGTACTATTTATTTTTTCTGATTAAATTGGAACTAACGAAAAATTTTAATTAGGAAGATGAATAATTTTTATTGCTGTAATAATTTTATCTACTGACCAACATTGTTGATAAAATTATTATGACTAAGTTAAGTTAATTCTATTTCTGCCAATTAAGATGTAGAATTAATTTTCTGTTTTAAGCATGTTACATGTATAAATTTGACCAACGTTGAGTTTTTTCATGTACTATATTATGTCTGCTGAATTAACTTTGATAATTGTTCCTTATCAGGCAACATGCTTAGTCAGCTCTTCTCCATTGAGCCCCTCAATGGAGAGAACTATAGTTCTTAGAGAGAGAACAGTGAGATAGCGCTTGTGCTATGGGATATAGATCTTGCACTGACGCATGATCGTCTTGTTTAGCCTTCTGAGCCTGTGATTCATGATGGTGAGAGCCCGAAGACTTTCACCACTAGATCATGGGATTTTGCTGAGATAAGAATAAAGTACGACATCGAACGTACTAAGTGAGATCAATCCAATCGTAAGTGTCTCATGGTTATTAAGAGCTCCATCATGGAAGCAATAATAGGATCCATCTCACCATATGAGACCGCTAAGGAGTACCTTAAGAAGGTAGAGAGTCAGTATACTGTCTCTTCAAATGCGTACGCAAGTACCCTCATTAAGAAGCTTGTGACTGAGAAGTACCGTGACGGTGGGGTAAGAGAGCACATTCTGAGAATGAGCAACATAGCTTCTAAACTCAAGCCAATGGACATGGGGCTCAAGAATGACTTTGTTGTCCATTTAATTATGGTGTCTCTGCTCAAGGACTTTGAGGCATTTGTTATCAACTATAACTCGCAGCTTGAGCGCTGGAGTATTGAGAAACTGATCTTCTCATGTGTGCAAGAGGAGGAGAGGATTAAGGAGGCACGTGGTGATTCAGTTAACCATGTGCATCACAACAAGAGGAAGAAGAACCATTCTAATTTTTCTCCTAAAAAGCATTATAAGAATTATTCTAATGATGCTAAGGCCTCCTCTTCTAAGCCACATGGAAAGGCTCCAATAAAAGAACGCACCATCCCCAAGGACGTCTGCAGACATTGTAAAAAGGAGGGACATCACATGAAAGACTGTGTTGAGTTCCTCAAATGGATGAACAGAAATGGTAAGAATGAAATTACATCTATAGATGAATCTCTGTATTTAGAATTCTTAAGTTCTACTTGGTGGATTGACTCAGGTGCAACTGTTCATGTTGCTAATTCTTTACAGAGATTTGCTACGACAAGAACATTAGCAAGAAGAGAAAGAACAATTAGAGTAGCGAACGGCATCGAAGCAAAAATTGAAGCCATTGGAGAACTCCCATTAGAAATAAACAATGGATTTACTATTCATTTGCACGATGTCCTCTATGTACCTTCCATGAGAAGAAATTTAATTTCAGTATCTTGTTTAGATAATGATGGTTTTGATTGTCATTTTGGCAACAAACAATGTTCTATTTTATTTGATAATAAAGTTGTTGGTCTTGTCTTCGAGCATGACAAGCTTTATTTGCTTTCTCTTAATGAATCTGTGAATATTGTAAGTGCTGAAAATATCTCCTCGTCGGTGAATAAGAATAAGCGCAAAAGAATTGATGACGTATCTTTAAAATTATGGTACTGTCGTTTAGGCCACATTTTGAGGGGGTGATTAAACGTTTAGTTAAAGAATCAATTCTTCCGCTATTAGAATTTTCAGATTTTGAGCAATGTATCGATTACATTAAAGGCAAATACGTCAAACAAATTAAGAAAGACACAAAGCGAAGCGCGGGAATTTTAGAAATAATTCATACGGATATTTGCGGTCTGTTTCCTGTGACATCTGTGAATGGTTATGATTCATTCATAACGTTTATAGATGATTATTCGTGTTATGGCTATATTTATCCGATTAAAGAGCGATCAGAAGCTTTGGATAAATTTAAGATATTTAAGGCTGAAGTTGAAAATCAGCATGATCTAAGGATTAAAGTAGTAAGATCTGATCGTGGGGAGAGTACTACGGTCGTCATACCCCTTATGACCAAATTCCTGGACCTTTTGCAAGGTTTCTATAGGAGAATGACATAGTTTCTCAGTATTCTACATCGGGCGAACCTCAGCAAAACAGAGTGGTAGAAAGGCGCAATCGCACCTTAATGGATATGGTAAGAAGCATGCTAAGTTATTCTACTCTGCCGATTAATTTGTAGATGGAGGCCTTAAAAACCACCATTCATATTCTTAACTGGGTCCCTACTAAGTCGGTGTCTAAAACGCCATATGAACTATGGACTAGACGAAAGCTCTCACTTAATTATTTAAGAGTGTGGGGCTGTCCTACTGAGGCTAAGGTATTTAACCTAAATATTGGTAAATTAGACTCTAAGACAGTAAGTTGCCACTTTATTGGCTATCCAGATAAGTCCAAAGGTTTTCGTTTCTACTGTCCCAATCGATATACTAAATTTGTAGAAACGAGACACGCGGTCTTTTTAGAAGACGCAATGATCAGGAGGAGCACGGTGCTTCGAGAGATTAGCCTTGAAGAGAAGCGGGTCTGTGTACCCACTCCTATAATTCAAGAGCCAATTTTTCATATGCCTGTGGTAGAACCAATTTGTCCAGCACCTGTGATTAGATCTTCATCAGCAACATCTACTGTTCATGAGGCTCCTGTTATTCAGGAACCTAAAGTTCTAGATGTTGCTAATGAAGAAGAAGAAGTATAGCCCCTGCATTTAGAAAATGATGTGCTAAATCAAGAGAACATCAGAAGATCACAAAGAGTAAGAAGGTCAACTATTCCTGATGATTATGAGATCTATATGAGTGAAGAAATTCAAATGGAGGGTGATCCCGCCTCTTTTGAAGAAGCCATGAGAAGTTCCCACTCATCCAAATGGCTTGAGGCTATGGAAGATGAGATGAGGTCAATGAGTACCAACAAAGTTTGAAAATTAGAAGAAATTCCTAAATGAGCCAAAATAGTAGGCTGTAAATGGGTCTACAAGATTAAACGTAAGTCCCAAGGGAATATCGACAGATTTAAGGCAAGACTTATGGCAAAAGGCTTTACTCAAAGGGAAGGAATAGATTATAATGAGACATTTTCACCTGTCTCATCTAAGGATTCATTCGGAATTATCATGACGTTAGTGGCACATTACGACTTAGAATTACATCAGATGGATGTAAAGACGATATTTCTTAATGGGGATCTATATGAGAATGTCTATATGGCACAACCCAAGGGTTTTGTCATAGAATAGAAAGAAAATTTGGGATACCATTTAACTAAGTCCATTTATGGATTAAAACAGACCTCTAGGCAATGGTACCTCAAATTTGATGAAACCATAAGAAAATTTGGGTTTGAGGAAAATGAAGAGGGCAACTGTATTTATGCTAAGTTTAAGAATGGAAAATTTATTTTTCTTGTCTTGTACGTGGATGACATTTTGCTTGCAAGTAGTAATGTCAGTCTACTATTAGAAACTAAGAGCTTCTTGTCCTCATATTTTGATATGAAAGATCTTGGTGAAGCTTCCTATGTATTGAGAATTGAGATTCTTCGAGATAGAAATAAGGGAGTATTAGGATTATCGTATATGACATACTTAGAAAAGATTCTAAGAAAATATAGTATGCATGCGTGTAAGCCTACGCCTGCTCCGATAGTCAAGGGTGATAAGTTTGGAAAATTTCAATATCCCAAGAACTAATATGAGATCGATCAAATAAAATCAGTTTCATATGATTCTGCTGTCGGAAGTTTGATGTATGCTCAAGTTTGCACTCGCTCTGACTTAGCTTTTGCTACCGGGATGCTTGGCAGATATTAGAAAAATCCAGGCATAGATCACTGGAAATGAGTTAAGAAAACCTTACGATATATACAAGGCACAAAAGGCCTCATGCTAACGTATGAAAGATCAGATATCCTTGAAATAGTGGGTTATTCAGATTCAGATTTTGCGGGATGTGTAGATACTGAGAAGTCCACGTCAGGTTACATCTTCACAGTCGCAAATGGAGCTGTATCGTGGAAAAACTCCAAATAGACTGTCACTGCATCTTCAACGATGTATGCTGAGTTTGTAGCATGTTATGAGGCCATCGGATAGGCATTATAGTTTAAGAAGTTTGTTCCCGGTTTTAGAGTGGTCGACAGCATTAAAAAATCACTTAAGTTATACTGCGACAATGAGCCAGCTGTATTGTACTCCCATAACAACAACAAGAGTGGTGCTGCCAAACACATTAAAATTAAGTACTATGTTATTAAGGAGAAAATCCAAGATCAAACTATTAGTCTTGAGCATATATGTACCAAGTAAATGCTTGCGGATCCGCTCACTAAAGGCTTACCACCCAATGTGTTCAGAGAACACTTAGCCGACATGGGTTTAAGGGAATGCCTATGATCTTTGAATTCTAAGGGCCCAAAAATAAGTTAATGATTTGTTCCAGAATAGAAAGGTGCGTTGTAGTTGTTGAGTCCCGTAGTACGTAATTGATTATTGTGACGCAACATGCTCTATGCATTAATCTATGATGGAACAGGTACTCAGTTAAGTTAAGAATTAAGATTGAGATCTAGGGGGAGAATGTTAGTTGAGATCTTTCGGGGAGAGGAAGACCGAGTCCCTCTCCCCCATGCCTAACTCGCGTCCTGATCGGGGACGCCCAATCGATTATGGTTGAGCGGCCCCCATCGTGCAGCGCATATAAAAGGGGACCTAAGGCTAACCAACAAGTTTTTGATGCTTGCTGTGCTTGAGACAAAACTCTAATAGAACGACATGATCTTCGTTTGTGCGTTGAAGCGGCGGTTAACTTTCTCACTGACGACACCATCGCCCTTGTTTGAGCCCTGACGTCCTCTTCTTCAACTAAATCCGAAGGTAACCTGCTAGTTTCCTAACCCTAATCGGTTTCCCCTAAGAATTTAGCCGTCAAAGGGGGGTGGCGCTGCTTAACAGCAAGTTCTTCCACCTCAACATCTTCCAGAGCAAGAACGTGCTGGTGGAGAAGGTGACCATCACGGCGCCGGGGAACAGCCCCAACACCGAAGGCATCCACATCGGCGACTCCACCAACGTCACCATCACGGACACCACCATCGCCACCGGCGACGACTGCATCTCCATCGGGCCCGGCAGCAACAAGATCCGCGTCCACGCCGTCCGGTGCGGCCCCGGCCACGGCATCAGCGTCGGCAGCCTCGGCCGCTACAAGGACGAAAAGGACGTCTCCGTCACCAACTGCAGCTTGCGCGGCACCACCAATGGCCTCCGGATCAAGTCGTACGAGGACTCCAAGTCGCAGCTCAAGGCGACCAAGTTCGTCTACGACGGCGTCACCATGGACAACGTCTCCTACCCGATCATCATCGACCAGAAGTACTGCCCAAACAACATCTGCTCCAAGTCCGGCAACTCCAAGGTCAGCGTCACCGACATCGTCTTCAAGAACATCGTCGGGACGTCCGCCACGCCCGAAGCCGTCACGCTCACCTGCGCCAACAACCTGCCATGCCAGGGCATACAGATGCACAACGTCAAAATCAAGTACGCCGGCGCCGGCAACACCACCATGGCCGTCTGCCGGAACGTCCACGGCAAGACCAGCGGCGTCGCCAAGGAGCTCGCCTGCCTCTGATTAATCAACCCACTATCTAATTCCACTAACGAATTAATTATCCAACTAGTTGCAACTTAATTTCGTTGCACCATCCAACTGTTCTAGTCCTCTAGTTTCTCTGTTTTTTTCGGTTTAATTTGCTTATTTTTTCGTATTTTCCCGTTTAATTTGTTTGTTGGGAAAAGCTGACCAAAAGAAAAGGATTATACGAAATTTGCTCCTGGTTTGACTTGCACATGAACATTGAACGCGTGGATTGTTTCCTAAAAATTAAATTGATTCTTGTAAAGAACCTATAAAACTAGATTTTTTAAGTTTGGTTTTACTTCTGCTTTGACCAGATAGCTAGCTACCACGCAGCAGCAGCATCGTGCCACACGCAGTGGTGGTTTCAGGGAGATGGTCACAAACATCACCAGATCACCTCCAATTTCCAAACTAATTTCAGACCACGCATGTTCCAGACCATTCGATTATACAACCAGCATCACATCACATCCGTGGCGATGATTTTTTTTTTTTGTATCCAGCACTTTTTATTTCTGAAGAAACAGAGGATGCTCCACCACTGATTGCGACAATATCTAAATTTTATCTTCCCTGGAGAACATAATTTCCCTTCTGTGAAGTACCGGGAAGCATGCCTCGTTATTATTTATCATCACTAAACGCTAAAAACGTTGATGCAACTAGCTAGATACATTGCCTTGCTGCATGCTTTCTTCTGAGGTTACTGATACACTGTGAGATAGATGAAAGCAGGCTATGCTCTCTATCTGGGGATCATGGAAGTGCAGGCAGAACCTTCCCAGTGCAGGTTCCGAAGCCGACGTTGTAGTCTTCGCCCTGTAAATCAAGTAGACAACATCAAAAGATAGAGCATGACATCTTCAAGGAGATCATTTTTTGTTAGAAGAAAATTGATGTAAAATTGATTGGTCAGGAAAGATGAGTTTACTGTACCTTGCAACAAGCTGTCAGGATGACCTCATCCCCATCTTCTAGGAACTTGCGGGTTGAGTTTCCAACCGGTATCTCTTTCTGGCCGCTCCATGTTAGCTCCAGTAAACATCCAAAGGATTCTGGCTCCTGAAATGTAAGGCAGATGATAAAAATATAAGTACGGATAATAAATTCTAAAATCTAGACCAGCATGAATATGATGATATTGATATTTGAAATGGTATTCATACAGGTCCACTTAGTGTGCCAGTTGCAAACATATCCCCTGGCCTCAGATTGCAGCCATTAACAGTTTGGTGTGCTAGTTGCTGAGTTAAAGTCCAATACCTGCAAAAGAAAACAGTTACAATAAGGATAAGGTGCACATGTTACACACGTTGAGGCATGAACTGTTGGCAGCATAAATTTTCCTCTTCGGATATCATTTAAGCACCAGAAGGGTGTCCCTGTTTGCCTGCCTACTCAGGGGCTTATGTAGAAGTCAGGCTGGCCAAGGGACATGGAGGGAGTGAGGGACACCCCCATCCTGTGAAGACCACATCAGATTTCACGGATGAAGTTGTGAAGTCTCTCCTTAAGACTAGGGAGAACACACAAGGAAGACATTGCCTGATGTAAGGCAGCCCCTGACTCCCTGTAATACAACTGACCCATCGGGCAAATGGCTCGTCAGTCAGAGTCCACTGACCAAGGCTCAGTACGAGGACGGTTATGATAATGATGGCAGTTGCCCAGGGGTTTTTACTCTTCTCCGTAAGGCCTAACAGGCTAAAACCTATAAATACATGTAACCTCATTGTAAACTTGAGCGCTCAAGTAATTAACCAAAGGACTAAGACTAACTAGTGATTCCCTCTTACATTGCATTGCCCCCAACAACAGACGCAAAAAAACAGATAGATAATTACACGTTCTAAAACAGAATGCACATAGTGCATTACACCAAAACACTGTAAATGCAATGAAAATTGTTATCAAAACCAAGGTAATCCTTATAAACATATGCAAGGAATTAATTATTAAAGGCACAGGTCACACATGCATCCAAATAAAAATTTGCAGAAGGCTGATAATGAAAAGGCAAGCATGCAATGTCCTTACAGATGTTTGAAATTACTCTTTGTGACGATTGATGGTTCACTTTGCTCCTTCGGCTTAATCCAAACCTTACAAAAAAGGAAATCCAATGATCAGCTTACAGTTTAATCGATAATATTAATAGAAAAGAAGAAAACAGAGTGAGAAAATCCTACTTCAAGAGGAATATCGTAGTTAACATGGTTCTTTTCAGCTAAGTAAGGCAAAGGTTCTGGTTCCTGTGACACATAGCAAATGTTATTCATTGAGAAACAAAATGCTGATTAGCAGAAGAATCAATGATTTCAACTATATTGAGACAAGCTACTTACTCACCTGCTTAGGAGCATCACAAGCAAAAGGCTTTAGGGCATCCATAGTAACAATCCAAGGTGATACTGTTGTACCTAGAGAAGCATAAAAATAACGAAGTAAAAAGGAAACATGTTATATAGCAGGAAAAAGGTACAGTTCATTGCAGAAATCACAGAAGATTTCACTAAAGTAATTGCACAGACCACAGCAGAAATATAAAACTCAAATCTGAATACTACAGAAGTAATCTTGAACTTATTATGAGCATTTTGTCAAACATAAGCAAGATATGTGGTGTATTACTGAACATGATAAAAAAATGAACTGAAAAGGCATCAGGTGTCTTACTGAAGCTTTTCCCGAGGAAAGGTCCAAGAGGTATAGTTTCCCAGGCTTGGATATCTCTGGCTGCAATATTATACAAAACTCAGTTTAACCACAATGCAACTAATCTTGACTAAAAACCAAAAATTATACCTACCACTCCAATCATTCATTATCATTAGGCCAAAGATATGTTCTTCAGCATCATTGATATCGATAGGTTTGCCCAATTCATTCCCTGGTCCAACAATGGCCGCCTGAAAGCAACAAGTGTTATGATATATTTAATCCAAGTAAATGCAGAATATCTATACTAATTACATATGGCCATAAATATGTTAACTTTATATCAATGACAACCAACAGCTCAACATTAGCAATGTATAATGTATCAGGTATGTCAATAACAGCTGAAGAATACCAAGTACTGCGGGTCAAGAGGTTTGTAAGAAACTAACCATCTCAAGTTCAAAATCAAGCTTCTTAGAAGGACCAAAATAAGGTTGAGAGTCTCCTGTTGGATGGCCTTGTCCTCTAAAAAGTAGATAAAGCAGACATTATTAACATATGAACTGAATGTTGCAACAAAAATAAAACGTTATATACTACGGTCCCACATGTACAGTCAAACTACAGTACATCATAGCATGCAGCAAAAACATAAAGGATGGTGAGTTATGCCAAAAAGGGGACGTTAGGATCAATAAATAAGCAAAATAGACAATTCAGAGGTTATATAAAACTAGAAACACCCACTAGTTAATTTAACTGATCTATTCAGATAATAATAAAAATTTATGGCAATCTGATAAAAATTCAATAACTAACTGGATTTTAGGAATGTACCTGGGTCGAATAATGTCTGTTCCAGATATGATCACAGAGGATGCTCGTCCATGATAACCTATTGGAAGATGAAACCTGAAAGAAGCAAACAGACATTGCAGGTCAGTGATATTAGTTTAGTGAGACCATGGACTCCAAGAAACTTATCAATTTGAATCCCATGAAAACTGAGCACTAGTAACAGCCCATGGTATGGAGTATAGACACTTAGGTCCCGGTCTTATCAACCAGGAAACATATTACATGCAGTGGATCAGATTGCCCAAACTTTGAAAGTTGTTTTACAAATAGATAGTACTAGTACAATAGAAAAGCAGAGTTCACAGATTCATGTGTAATCTACACCTAACCTCAATCAACCGGTATAGTTTATCATAATGTCGACTTGTCGAGTCTCAAGTCTCAACACAGGGCATGGTCAAAGAAATCACAATACCAATTTGGATTGACTGGAGTCTGTGGCCCACGGAAGATGAACCCACAATTCCTTGCATGGTGGACAGAACAAAAGAAGTCCGTGTAGTCTCCTACTGTGATTGGTAGAAGCATCTCTATATCGCTCTATATGATCAAAACAGAGAAGTTAGCGATTTCATCAGTGATCCTCTTGTTTCTCCTAGAGAAGAAAACAGTAGTTGCATCAGCTCACCATGGGAACAATGCACTTCTTCCTCAAGGCCTCATTGTCACGCAAAACAGACTCATCAGCTGCTAAGACAGGAGATGAATAAGTTAGGAAAATTTTTCTTCAGGATTCTTAACCTTTGTTATAACACAAATACCCAATCAATTATAAAGATTAAACTCCTCGCCCCAAAAAATGGATCATCGACACTTTACTTTATACTTGTTTGCATCATGATACATCCGCACAACATAATACTAACAACACAATTATGGGTATAATTACTCAGCAGCATCAGCATTTGGGGCAGAAGCTACGCTACTCATCGTGCATTACTAACAGAGTAGACTGTAGACTGGAAATTTGAAGTGGGTACAGAAAGAAGAACCTGAGAGGATCCTCTGGAGCGTGGCACGTGCCTCCTTCCACGCCGGCCGCCCCATCCCCAGGAACATGTTGAGCGTCTCCTGCGCGCACACCAACAAATCGATCAAATCACATCGCTCAGCAACACCAAACACCCATGATTACTCAATTAACACCAACATCAAAGCCACAGCGAGATCAATCGCCCAAATTTCCAACCTCCACGCTGGCCCGATTGGCGATGCTAAGGTAAGCCAAACAAGCTTAGCCTCCCCACCATCTCACCACCAGGAGAGGAGGAAGCAAGCAGGTACGCCGTACGCACCTGTCGGAAGCAAGGGGACCCGGCGAGCAGGGGCCCGTCGAAGAGCCCGGCATCGGAGACGGCGGCGAGGTCGAGCGCGAAGTCCCCGATGGCGACGGCCGGGCGCGGCGGCCCCGTCGCCCCACGCCTGCGGAAGACCCCGAAGGGCAGGTTCTGGATGGGGAAGTGCGAGTCCCGCCCCACCTCCACGAACGACCGCAGCTGCTTCCGACTCCCCTCTGCCATTGCCCCCTCTCCTCTCGTCGTCTTAGAAAAAGGAGAGCAGCCGAGCTCGACGACGACGACACAACGGGTAGCGGAGGCGAGGCGACAAGGCCGCAATAAATAGGCGTAACGGCTTATGCTACGGAGTTAGATATATTTTCACCAATAGTTTTAAAATGAGGTTAAAACTAACGAGTCTAAATACACTTATCAGTAGAGTAATTTAGATGATAATTTTAATGGTAAAATATTTATTTGATTATAATATCTAGTCAAAATATTTTTTTTAAAAGTCAAAACTGATAAATACCGGAGTACTATCTTTGATAGATTATATGTGCCGTGTTAGAATTGTGCACAATAATTTAAAAATATACCGGAATGCCTTCATTGTCATTTATTTATTTTAATTTAAAAAGTATGAATTTTTTAATTTTGAAAAGGGTATCACTGTTTGATAAGGATAAATATAAAAGAAAATAAAAAATATCTAAAAATTTGCTTAAACAATTATATAAGGAATAGGACAAAGTATTTACAAAAGGAGGAGAGATTACTGTTCTAGTCTTCTAGAGCATTACTCTTTCTTTTAAAATATTTTTAAAATATATAAAGTTTTTATTTAAAATCATATTATCACTCTTGATATGAGTAAGAGGTTGTTTGGTTAGGCCAATTTTAGTTCATAACAGATTACAGTGCTAAGCAAAAACGTTATTTGTGTTTGTTTGGGTTGGGCTGTAATCAAAGTAAAAGAAATTGTTATTGGACCTAAGGGGAAAGGATTACAGCCCAAATTAGGTGCAAACCCTTACCGTTACCGCTGGCTCACGCTCGCGTCTCCCTTATGACCTTCTTGTAGTCACGTTCCCTACCGAGTAGTCGCGCGCGCCACCAGGGAGCCATCGCGCGCCGCTAGAGGGAGCCGTCGCGCGCTGCCAGAGGGAGTCACCGCTGGTCTGGAGGGCTCGCGCGTGCTGCCGACCTAGAGGGCTAGGGCGCGTCGCCGTGGGATCGTCCTGTCCCGCCCGCTTGCGCCAGATCCACTGCTCGGCCTTGAAGGTGAGACGACCGCCACCGCATCTATTGATCGATCTGTTCATGCCAAACTAGTTCATGTGTTGACTAGTGTTTATGGGGGATTCATCTTACAAGTCACTGAGATAGGGAAGACGGTGAGCAGCCTCCAGAAACACAACTCCAAGCAGATTAGACACCTTGTCCGATTGCTCATCTAGTATGGCCATGTCTTTCATCTTGTCTTTGTTTTATGTAATCCATGTTTTTTGGGTCTTTTGCATTGGTTGACATGTTTGATGTGACATGTTTTGATGACTTATGACTTATGAGCATATATTATATTAACTAATATGACAATGAAAACATTGTCACGTATGATATATGACCAAGACCTTGATTGCTCTTGTGTACTTTTATGTACTTTATCATTTATTACAAATCTTCTAGTAGCTTAAAATTTTCCTTAACTATTTTTATAGATTATTATGGCTCGTCTTCTGTTAACTATGAAAACACGAAGGAGAAATATGGCTGCTAGAAATATGATGGTTGCTATTATGCTAATGTACTATTACATATTATTGCTGTTTGTAATTCAATATAAGAGGAAGTGTTGGAAGTTAGAGAGGAAAATCAGAATTAGAGAACTTAGAAGTCAGCGGTTATTCCAACTTATCGAAGAGAGCGACACTGCTTCTATAAGCCAGCTTCGAATGGATAGGAGAACATTTTATATATTGTGTAATATACTAAAGGATGTCAGTGGTTTGAATGGCACAAAAAATATGCCAGTAGAAGAGATAGTAGCTTCATTTTTATACATACCAACCCATCATTTGAAAAATAGAACGATTGGAGGATTCTTTTTCCAAAGTGGTGAAGCCGTAAGTAGGCAATTCAACTTATGCTTTTTAGCGGTTCTAAAGCTTCATCAACTTCTTCTCAAGAAACCAAAACCTATACTGAAGATTGCACTGATATTAGATGAAAGTATTTCAAGGTAATAGAATTTAAAAGAAGTTACATTCCACTGTTATTAATAGGATTAATATTGTAGTAATATTTTTGTGGTTGTATTTTATGTTGTAGAATTGTCTAGGTGCTTTGGACGGTACACACGTAAAGGTAACCGTCCCAACAAAGCTAAAAGGGAGGTATAGGTCAAGAAAAGGAGATATTGTCACAAATGTATTAGGTGTTTGTGCACCGGATATGCAATTTATTTATGTGTTGCCTGGTTGGGAGGGTTCAGCACATGATAGGCGTGTGCTTCGTGATGCCATCTCAAGGCCAGGCGGGTTATGTGTCCCTCAAGGCGAGTTATTGTTCAATCATTTTTTAAATCAGCTTAATATGCCACACATTAATACAATTATTTTGGCATTCTTTTTTATGGTAAAGGTTGTTATTATCTTGTTGATGCGGGTTACACAAATGCAAATGGTTTTTTAGCTCCATATCAAGGCCAAATATACCATTTAGGAGGTTTCACTGCACAAAGCCCACAAAATAGTGTAGAGGAGTATTTTAACATGAGGCATGCAAGTGCTAGAAATATTATAGAGAGGGCTTTCGGAAGGCTGAAAGGTCATTGGAGCATTTTGAGAGTTGCTTCCTATTTTCCTATCAAAACTCAATGCAGAATTATAACGGCATGTGCTTTGTTACACAATTTAATTTTGCAAAATATGTCTAGAGATCCTCTTAAAAGTGGGGAATCAGCGGAGGAGGTATCAATAGATATTGCCAAGGGAGAAGTTAGTGAATCTGAATTTATCACAGCTATCTCAACATCAAATGAATGGACTAATTTTTGGAATAGTCTTGCTCAGGGGATGTTTAATAGCTATAGGGCTTCTAGTTCTCGTTGAGGTTTGCATTTTTAATGGATGATCATTATGGTTAGTTTGTTTCTTGATTTTCTAATTTGATGTCAATCGAGAACTAAAATATCATTATTCTTATTGCAGTTATGGATCCTGTTGGAAGCGCAAGTATTATGTGTGGACGAGGTAAAAATAAAAGGATTTGGACTTGTTATGAAGATGACGAGCTTGTCAAGTCACTATATGAGATATCTTTAGATCCAAAGTGAAAAACAGAAAGGGGGTTTTAAAAATGGATATTGTCAAGTTTTGGAGAGCATGCTTGCTAACAAACTGCCTGGTTGTGGTCTTACTGCTGTTCCCCACATCGAGTCAAGGGTGAGACACTTCAGAACCAAATATGGGGCAATCGAGGTCAAGCTAGGAA
>KE371050.1:58694-74513 GCA_000418225.1 Zizania latifolia
GCGCCGCCGCCGCTGCCGCCGAGGAGAGTCCCCGGCGGAGGTGGAGGAAGAGCGCGCGGCGGAGGCAGCTGCTCATCACCGACACCGCGCCGCCGCAAAGCCGCGTCTCCAAGTTCCCTCTAGGCTCTAGCCGAAGAGTTCCCGTTCGCTCGCTTGCGTTCCAAAGCAATTTTACAGCCGTCGGATGCGTCCATCGGACGTCTACAATCTATTGCTTTACTGCATCTCTTCTCCTCCTTTCCTTTTTCTTCATTTTAATATACTAGTAATTCTGTACCACTAATCTTTTCTTAAACAAAAGAGGCACGTGCATGCAGTACTGTAATTTCATTTTAATCACAAGGATATATAATTCTGTAGGTGTCAGTATACTAAATATATGACATTTCTTAAAAACATATATATAGAGAGAGAAATTCTACATATTAAGATGAGATGCGACATAATCTCCATAGCAGTCCGAGCAGCGCGGCAGCGGCCAGTCCTCCCACGCTGACGAGTTGCTCGGCTTGCTGCAGGGCAGCGTTACGCCCATGCACTGAGCACTGGCAATATATAACACCGCCCACGCTGAGCTCCCGTGGCCGCGCCGTTCACGCGCATACCGCAGCAGCCAGCAGCACACCCGTCGCTCCAGCGCCGCACCGCCTGCCTCCTCGTCGCGCGACAGCTGACCACTGTGCCCACGTCGCACCACTGTTGCCGCGCCGCGCACGCGCGCGTCCGCCGCCTTCCGCACGTCGGCTGCCGCCTAGCTGCGTGCTAGCGCTGCCTCGCCCGCGTCTCGCTGTCCGCCGAACGCGACCACTCTCGTCTCCACTCGTGTGCGTATAAAGTGCCCAGGCCCCCACTTCTTCGCGTAGCAGTGTACCACACACACGACGTCGAGAGCCCCACAGACCGCGTTGCTGGCCGGAGTTCTTCCCCTATGCCCGAGCTCGGTGAGTTGTGGGTTGGCACGAGCTTATCGGACCGATCGAGACATCGGCCCATGAACTGATACGACATGGCCCGAAGCACAGTCAGCTATGTCAAGCCCAATCTTATCAGGTCATGTTGACCTTGTGGCCAGGCCAAGCCAGTCCAGGCCAGGCCAGACAACCCATATAGCCATCTATACTTGCGATGGTGAGGGGACCTATACTCTTTATTGGATTGACTCAATTAGGTCAACAACTAGGACCAAGAGAAGTAAGAAGCATGAAAGATGCAAAACATAAGCAGCTAACGATCGCATACCTCTTCGTGTATCTTAAGCAATTTTACGGTGTATTCTACTGGCATTGGAATAAATCTCAACCCTTCATTTCCTTTCATCGGTTAAAAATGATTTCTATTATTTTCTTGATTAGTGGTAGAATTTAGAAATGGTAAAATCGTCAAAAAAAAAAGTGACGTGGAGATAGCAACGGGCTAGAGAAAGAGATATATGCAAATTATGTAATGATGATCATACCTAAAATATTATCAATTAAAATACTAATTTATTCTTCAAAATCAATGGTTAAAATTGATTATACTGTTAGTATAATACTATTAGTAGAATACACTATAGCGATGTTTATCTTTAGACATTAGTTCGTAGATCAAGGTCACCTTGTACGCGAGCGTGGCATCCGCTAAGGTAGTTGCCATGAGCCCATGCCTCCACAGGCATAACACACTTGGAGAAACGATGCTTACCTCCAAGGCTCCAACATAGATACACGCGTAACACACCTGGAGGAACAATGCTTACCTCCAATATAGATATAGGTGACATCATTCTCCTCGGAGTATAACTATATAAGTAAATCATGTGTCCCCTCAGCAAAAGGGGCAAATTTGCCACCACAGTGTATCCGCAAACACCATGGCACTTGTTAGACTAACTCGATGGAGGTTGGTGATGCAGAAGATCATCAACGATAGCGCCATCGTGGCCTTTGGTAGCTCCCCATCTGCTCGAGGTGTTCGTATCTATACCTAGTCCTTGTGCTATGCGCCTCACGAGAACCTAGTTGCTAGGGGATATAGCAGTACACCTTGTTGTCTCGCAACCAGAAGCCACAACTCTCCCATGAACCTGGATACAAATGGTGTGCCTCTCGTGTGTGTTAAAGATTTCTGAAGTCTATTAACACTCATCGCTGAACTCTACAATAATAAAAAAAATTCTCGACTAGAATGCTAATAATATTTGTTATTTTTCTTATATGTTTATACTCGCTAAATAAATGATATTGCTCTCATAAATAAAATAATCATTTTTAATACAAAACAACTAAATTATTTAAGTTGATTTATCGATTCTAGTCTTAAAAACAACTTATATTTAAAATCAAAAAAGATATTATATCGTGTGAAGCTAAGACACGCACTGTTGACGTAATTCAGAACTACACAACATGTTTAAATGTTTAAGAACCTCGAAGTGTTCGAAGTGTATGTTAGGGTTCGAACAATGCTCTAGGCCTCCGAAAGAATAATAACATTCGAGCATAAGTAACTTTTATTTATCCTTTGTGACATTGGTCCCCCTCTATCCCGCAAGGGGAGGGGTATTTATAGGCGCAATTGATATGGGGTAATACGAAGTTACCCCCTACCTACAACCGACTATTACAGTGTGAACAGTGATCTTACATAGGGGTAGTTTAGTAACTCTCCGTGTGAACGAACCCGGCTTCAGGTCTTGTCGGAGGGGACAGAAATACCATGGTTTCGGAGCCTTGCGACAGGTGGTTTCAGAGGCTTCGTTCTTAGCAAGCCGAAAGGGGCTCCATTTTTAGAGTTGCACGGAACCTTAACTTATACCTCTGGAAGGGGTTTCGCAGTCACTGTCATTGGTGCCTTGTTAGAGTAAAGTAATTTACCTCAATAGTAGCCCCTCGCACGTAGCCCTTCTGCCGAAGACGTAAAGTGCGCACCCGACACATGGCAGTCATGCGCACCTTATTCAGAGCCTAGAGCATCGAAGGTCATTATAAAAAACGAACCCACTTCGATCATTAAATGCGCAGCGGGAGCCGGCAAGACATCCTCAAAATTCTAACCAACGCTTGGCGCGGCCAACGGTCAGAAATCGAACCGTCGTCACGTAGGAACGCAACGCCCTAGTTTACCTTGGCCCCACCTGTCATAGACGCTAGAAGGGGCGCGTGAGGTGGTAAAAAATGGCTTCGGGGAGAGCGCTGCGCCCTTTTACTGTCTATATAAGCCTCCTTGCGCCCCCAGGGCTCATTAAGCCTTCCAGCACTTTTAGCTCTCGCTTCCTCTCAATTTTGAGCCCCTAGCTCTCCTCTTCGGAGCCCTCAACATCCTTCTTCGGAGCCCCTAGCTCCTCTAGCCTCCGCAATCCTCTCCGTCCAGCCTTCAACCCACCTTAGCAGGATGCCGAAGAAGGCTTCGGTGGCGAAGAGCATTCCTTTGGGCGGATGCTCTGGCTCCGTGTAGGTCCAGGCGGCGGTAGCAACGGTGAAGACGGCGGCGAAGCGTTACGGGGCGTTCGACCTCCGGCCTCCATCGAAGAAATTCGAGCAGACACTAGAGTTGAAGAAGACAAGGTCCTCCATGGGCTCCGCCGAGGGAGCCTGCGCGGGAAAAATCTAGAAAAAGGTTAAACTCCGCATCGGGAAGAACGACGTCATCCCCGTCCCTCGAGCCGACGAAGCGGCCGTCTTTGAAGCCTTCTTCGAGGCCGGGCTTGGGATCCCCGCGGAGCCGCTGCTGGGGGAGGTATTGCGTATGTACAACTTGGAGCTCCCCCAGCTATCTTCGAACCCAGTAGCGCGATTAGCCATCTTCGAGTGGGCCATGAGGGCGGAGGGGTGTGAGGGCCGTGCGGACGTCTTCGCAGCCCTTCATGATGCCAACTGCTAGCCGAAGAAGCACGATTGCGAATACGGGGTCGTCAGGGCGCTGGCCTTCGACAGCATTAACTTCCAGCGTCGCAGAGGGTTCAACGACTCCTTCTCGGCGAGGGCCTCGAACGACCGTTGGTACTCGCAATAGGACCAATATTGGTTTTACATCACCGTTGGAGCGGACTCCCCCCTTCGGAGCACCAACGCCCTTATCTCGTACCGCCGCCAAGCCCAAATTTTGGTGGGCTCCACCACCATCAACTCCCGGATCGAACTGCTGAAGAGGGTAGCGCGGAGGATGAGCATGAGAGACTTGGCGGAGGAGTTCATTTCCCTCCAGATCAGCCCCTTGGGCATGCATGGCCGAAGGGCCTTTTCCAGGACTCCGCATCCGGAGACCTAACGGAGATCCCTTCGGATTTCCTTGGTAAGACACCAAACCGAAGCTCGTGGGTTAGAGTGTTTACTTCGCAGTCCTAATAGCTGGGTTCTACTACATTGCAGACCAATGGGAGATACTGAATTCGGACGAGGCAGTCAGGGCGGTGGAGCGCATCATCGGAGCCCCCACCGTAGATGAGCGGAGCCGACGCCTCGCCCTGGTCGGAACCTGGGAAAGGTATAGCCGAGTATGGACTCGGCTAGGCGTGGAGGCTCCGACTCTCCTAGAGCTCCCAGACCCCACCCCTTCGAAAGGGAAAAGGAAGAGGGCCGACGAAGATGATGAGCCGTAAGGTTCGTCACCGTAGCGCCCACGGGGTCTATCTTGCTCCGGAGGCTCGTCGGATCCCCAGCCGGAGGCGTTGGCTATAGTGGCCTCGGAGGTCACTTCTCCGTCACCATGAAGCCCCGCCCCCGAAGATGGGGCCAGAGCCGTCCCCGCAGCGGCAGTAGTGGATCAAGGGGCGAAGGCCCTCGAAGACATCGATTGGGGCGACCTGTTCGCTCCTCTAGGCCTGCCCAACCTCTCTCCGATCGTAGAAGCCGGAGGTAGTTTAAACATCTTCGTATATATTTTTTCTTTGTGATGAGGGCCCAACTCCTAACTTAGATTCTTTTTCTTTTTTGCAGAGGTTGCAGCGGTCGACGAAGGAGCCCTCGATGACCGCCCGGACGACGTCATCGTCGAGGTCATCAACGAAGCGGAGTCGTCCAGCAGCAGCAGTAGCAGCGAAGGAGGGGACGAAGACGAAGGTGGTGATGGTGCCGGCGACGAAGTCATTCCGCTGTCCCCTTTGACGGCTGGCGATGGAGCCACGGGGCAGAGCCCACCTCCGGAGGGGGCATTGGACAGGGTCCCCCTGCTGCGACCCTTTGTCTCCCCAAGGGCACCAGTTGGGAACATAGTGTCCCAATTTTTGTGGGGAAGCGAAGGCCTTGCCAGCAGTGAATTGATAGTGGAGATGGCCCGCTATCGTCATGCCGATCTTACCTCAGCCGCCGAAGAGGCCTTGCTCCAGGTAACAGAGATGAAAAATGGGGGTCCGTTTAGACACTCGAGCCTTTCTCAGCCTTTAACTATTTCCTTGTGCCTCAGGCCTTCGCATTGCTCCACGGGGCCATCATCGCCGTCGACCGTCAAGAGGACCTTGTGGCGAGGGACCTCCGCACTTGCCGTCGGCAAGCCTCGGAGGCCACCCAACGCCATCAGCAGGCGGAGGTGGCAGCAGAAGAGCTCTGGGCTGAGGTCCAACGGGAACGCGAGGCCCATGCTGCAGTGGCATCGGAGGTCGAGGCACTCCGCCAGGCCAACAAGTCGCTCGAAGCTGAAGTCGAGCGGCTTCGTGCCAATAACTTGGTCTTGGAGGCGAAGGGGGCCGAAGCCGAGCAGCTCCGCGCCGCCAACTTGTCCCTGGAGAAGGAGAGGGTGGCGAAGGGGGCCGAAGCCAAGCAGCTCCACGCCGCCAACTTGTCCATGGAGAAGGAGAGGGCTGAAGCCACCAAAGAGGCGGACCGGACCATCACTACGCTCCTGGGCGTTTTGGAGCACGTAGGGACTGATTGTCGGATTCCCACCTTCAACGCCAAGGACCCTGTGCGCCAGCGCCTCAGATTCCTTTGCACCACCGCCCGTATGATGGAGGACGCCTTGGTGGGCTTCGCCTAGACGGCGAGCAGAGTCACAGGTCGGGGGGTCCTCCGGCTCCTTCATGAGGCTGGATGCCAACACCTTGCCAAGGAGACCTTTGACAACCAGGTGGAATTCGGGGGCCCTCGCTTGGTGGCGCCGGCCCCGGAGGTCGTTGTATCGTGGCGCCCGCTTTAGGAGCCCTGGAAGGTCTAGGCACGGGAGGCAGCCCTCGAGCTTCAGCAGGCCCTTCGGTGCCGACATGCGAGGACATATTCTTCTCCTGCTGGCGCGAACCCTCCTCCGAAGGTGTAGATTTTAGGCCCACTCCCCCTATAATACTTAGCATTTGTAATGTAACTTCGTATGAAATGTTCATAATGAAATACGAGGTTATTTTGAATTCAGGCTCTAGACATGCATGCTGAAATTGATATCGAAGTGCTCGAAGCTTCGGAGGCACTTCACCAGCAATGGGTAGTGTACGAAGTATCTAGGTCCGAGGGACGCCCTCAATTCAAGATGCCTCGAGGTCCCATCGATGAAGTAGTTCCCAAGGTTGCCCACGAGCTACTAGCCTCCATTAAGGCCGAGTCCCCTCGCAGTTCTTCTTCGTCTCCAAGCCAAAGTATTTTCGAAGTAGTCCTTGCGGCTTGGAGGGCTCAGCCTTCGAACAATGATGAAGCCCTGGACTTCTCAGCATTTGATGCGGAAGCACCAACTACTCGGACTTGGGCAGACTTGCAAGAGGAGCGAAGGGCTAACAAAGCAGCGAAGCGTGGACGGTCTTGGTCTGGCGAGGGTTCGTCAAGCCGTGGTGGACCTCACCGTAAGAAACCTAGCAAGAAGCGGGGGTCAACTTTTTCAGCGACGCGGGCCCACTGGCTATTAGGTTTTGACAGTGCTTTTTCATGAAACTAGTAGCCGAAGTGTATTGATGTACCTCGCAACTGTATTTATAAATTCGATATTTAATAAATTTGTCATTGTTCGAACTTCGCATCTACGCTTGTTTGCCGTACCTCGTTCTTATACGTGTAGTTCGTTTGATCTTGTTGTGATGAAGCTATGCCGAAGCACGAACTATGCCGAAGCACATATAGGTGCCGTCCCTCCCTTGCGCGGAGCGGCTTCAAGAACCTCTGTGGAGCCGTTGCGCGTATTACTTGCCACGATTGCTAACGCTATGAATGCGAGGGGTATACTTCGAAATGTAGACTTCAAATATAGGGTCACTTTGGACCATGCTGGACGCTTCGAGTGTTTGGCACTCGAAATCCATTATTTTATACCGCTCTGGGCCCGGAGGCACTTTGCAGCGGTACTGGTGGAGCAGATTGCACCGAATTTTTTAGGGTCCGGCATAGAACCCAAAGTCAGTGCCGTTAGCTATACTTCGGGGTGCGACCCGCGAACACTGAGCTTTGGCTTCACGGCAGCGTGCAAGGCACACCTTTGCGTGTTAGACTTTAATTTGTCTCGCGCCGAACCAGTGGCATCGGGTAGCGGAATATGATAGGTGCGGAGCACCTAAATGTGAAATGGCCTTATCGAAGGTGTATTTGAAGAAGTTTCGCATATTATTAAGAACAATCAGACGTAGTACCGCCGAAGGTGTTCTGCATGCCAACTATGCTTCAATTCTTCCCTCTCTAGGGTGCTGAGCCTGAATGATCCTGGCCTGTTAGAGTGAAGTATGATATATGGGCCTTCCTACTTATTACTCAACTTGCTCGGAGCTAGTACAGCCCGGAGCATCAAGTGCCCTGGCAACATGGGATTTGGCTTCACCTTAGGATCAAACCACGTTTTCGTCTGTGCTTGATACTTTGTCAGGTTCGCCACGGCTCGGAGGTGTGTCTCTTTAGATAAATCAAGCGAAACTTCACGCTTATTATCGGATTCAGGCAGCATTGTATGAAGTGAGCCTCTTTGAGCTCCGTCGGGGTCATTGCTTCGTCACCGAACAACAGTCTGAATGGAGTGAAGCCTGTTGACCTCGATTGAGTGGTCCGTATGGACCATAAAATTTTCGGCAGCTCCTCGACCCATAGTCCCTTTGCGAGGCCCACGATCCGGCGATTAAGACCTGCCAAAATATTACCATTGGCTCGTTCGACGGCTCCGTTTGATTGTGGGTGCCTAACAGCAGCGAAGCACAATTCGATGCCTAGAGATTCGCAGAACTCCCTGAAATGGCTCCGCATCAAACTATGTGTCGTTGTCGATGGTGAGCTGCTTGGGTACTCCGAATCTGCAAATAATATTCTGCCAGAAAAAATTCTGGATATGCTTTGAAGTAATAGCAGTAAGGGGCTCAACTTCGACCCACTTTGAGAAGTACTCGACAGCTACCACTGCAAACTTCAAGTTCCCTTTGGCATGCTGGAATGGCCCGATGAAGTCCATTCCCCACCGCGCTAACGGCCATACCGGCGTGATAACCTGCAGCGGGGTCGGTGGTTGATGGCTTCGCCTAGCCATCCATTGGCAACCTTGACATGTGTAGACGAGGGCTTCAGCATCAGCCATAATAGTGGGCCAATACAATCCTTGACAAAGGGTCTTATCGGCCAACGCCCGGGGGGCGAGATGACCACCGCAAAGAGTTTCGTGTATGTCATGGAGCAGCTCTTGACCTTCAGCCGTAGAAATGCAACATAGAAGCAGAGCACATACCCCGGACTTGTATAACAAGCCCCCTATAATATGGTAATTGCGAACTCGATGCTTTAGCCTGGGGGAGTCGGATCCGTCTTGATCAGATGCTTCGTTAAGCAACATGGCCATTATGGGGTTTCGCCAGTCATTGTTCGTGCAGAGTACCTTTGCCCCCTCCGGTCTGGATGCTAACGAAGCTTGAATTTCTTTATAAAACGCTCCCTCAGGGAGCTTTTGACCTCCGGCGGCCGCTTTAGCGAGGGCATCAGCATGAAGATTCTCGCCTCTCGGAATGCTCCTGATGGAAATCCCCTTGAAGGCCAACTCCGCCTTGCGAACCTCCGCTAAGTACTGAACGAGGTCCGGGTGCCGAGCCTAAAAGCTTTTATCCACGTGGCCAGCCACAATCTAAGAATCAGTCTTTACTAGCACCCTTGCGGCGCCCAACGCTCTGGTTTTTTAGAGGCCTAACAAAATACCCTCGTACTCTGCAACGTTATTTATAGCTTTAAAATTTAACCTAGCAGAGTACGAAGCCTTTTAACCAGAAGGCGAGATAATTACAACTCCTGCACCGGCTCCGGAGGCCTAATATGCTCCGTCAGAATAAATGGTCCAAATACCTTCGTAGGGGATTTCTGGGGACCAGACCGCGGAGGGGGTCTATTCTGCTACGAAGTCTGCAATTATTTGTGACTTAATCGTAGTGCGTGCCGTGAAGCTTTGTCTGAACGGAGCCAGCTCGATAGCCCACTTGATAATTCTACCTTAATTTTCTTGAGGCCATGATCAAAGAGTACGCCATTTTCTCAAGCTCGGTGTATCTTATCTTGGCGCTGGACAGGGCTTCGGAGACGAAATAAACCGGTCTCTGAGCCAATCTGCCCTTGAAGTCCGCCTCACGAACAAGGACTGCGCTTACCACGGAGGCCGTGGCCGTGGCCGCGAGATATAACAACAATGTCTCTTTAGGCAACGAAGTAGTGAGCATCACCAAATTGGCGAGGTACTCCTTGATTTCGTTAAATCTCCGTTGGCACTCCGGCGTCCAAGCGAAGTCCTCTGATCCTTTCAGTGCCTTGAATATTGGCAGAATTCGCTCAGCGGAGCGTGCAAGGAAGCGGCTGAGGGCTGCGAGGCGGCCTGCGAGCTTCTGGACCTGCTTCAATTTTTCAGGTGGAGTCATGCGTTGAAGCGCGCTAATTTGCGTGGGACTGGCTTCGATACCACGACTCAAAACTAAGTACCCGAGCAATTTTCCAGTGTAAGCCCTGAAGATATATTTCTCGAGGTTCAGGCGAACTCCTACTGAGCGAAGGCTTTCGAAAGTCTCAGCTAGGTCTATGCTATGATCGTGCTTTTAATTATAATATCATCCATATAGGCCTCGATATTCTGGCCCAGCTGATGCCCGAGGACCTTGGAGATCAACCTAGAAAAGGTGGCTCCGGCATTTCTTAGACCGAAAGACATTCGTACATAACAATAGACTCCCGATAGAGTAACGAAGCTTGTTTTATCTTTATCTTCGCGCTTTAACCAGACCTGGTGATACCCGGAGTATGCATCGATAAAGCTTAGTAGCTCAGACCCTACAGTGGCTTCGACGAGTTGATCAATGCGAGGCATAGGGTAGGGGTCACGAGGGCATGCTTTATTCAACGATGTGAAATCAATACACATGCGCTACTTCCCCGTGTTCTTTTTATTTACGAAGACGGGGTTCGACAGCCACTCCGTATGACTAACTTCCCGTATAACTCCTGCCTGGAGCAACTTTTCTACTTCGGCCTTAGCCAACCCCGCACGCTCGACGGACAGCTTCCGTAGCCCTTGGCGCACCGGCCTCGCCCTAGGGTTGACCAGTAGAGAGTGCTCAATGACACTTCGATCGACCTCGGCGATGTCTTCGTCTGACTATGCGAAGACATCGAGATTGCTTCGAATCGCCCCCTCGAGCAAAGTCATGTCTTCTGGATCCAGTGCTCCTCCGAACTGGATAGGGTACTCGAGTCCCCCTTCGATAAGAATCTTCGTGATAACTTCTCCGTCAGATCAAGGCTTGAATGTGGGGTCCTTGACATGGCCCTGGGCTTCGTCTTGAGGCTGCACATTGTGTACCTGGCGAGATTCGAAGGGGGTAGTATGGCCATACTTCACCCTTCGGGCCACGCTCTGATCGCCCAACACCGTAAGGACTCCGCCTTGTGTCGGCAACTTTAAGCACAGGTAGCTGTGATGTGCAATGGCTCCGAACTGACTCAGAGTCCCTCTTTCGAAGATAGCGTTGTAGGCGTACGGAGCATTAACAACGTCGAAGATGACCTCCTCCGAGCGCGAGAGGCTCCCTTCTCCGAAGGTGACTTGAAGGCCAATTTGCCCCATCGCCTCGAGAGGGGGCCCTATGAAGCCTTGCAGGGGCCTCGCAGCTGGGAGGAGATGCCTGCGGGGAATGCATAATTGATCGAAGGCGTGCGCGAAGATGATGTCCACCGAGCTTTCTCCGTCAATAAGCACACAACGCATCTCGGTCCCCGCGATATCAGCGGAGATAACAAGGGGATCTGCATGTGGGAACTTGATCCCAACAGCATCTTCAGCCGAGCAGGAAATGGGCACATGGATCCACTCCGGCATCAAGGAGGTGGACATCGAGGTTCCAATGTGCCCTACCTCGCGGACATAATCTCGGCTCTGCCGCTTGCATAGACTCCCTAGGGCCCCGCCGCCTGAGATAGGCAGGACCACTCTTTTCTGGGGCTCGGAAGCGTTTTCGACCTTCGGTGGCTACATCAAGTTTGCCACCGGGACTCGAGGCCTCGATTCATCAGCTTCCGCACGCCCCACAGCTTGAACATGCTCCGATCGCGTGGCTTCGAGCGCCCGGTCTGTAGTTCCTCAGCCACTGGTCTGCTCAAGATACTCCCCTCGTAAGGCCATTATTGCCTTGCAGGTGTCGGTGTTGTGGCTCCAGTTCTCATCGTGGATGTTGCAGAAGAAAGATTTGCCGGGAACGAAGGGCCCTGCTGCTGGCTTCGCACCGGCCCCCCGCCCTCGTCCTTGAGCTTGCTGGAACTTCAGAGCCCTTGGTTTGGAGATGTTCAGCACTTCATTACGGAAGTGCTTGCGGCTTCGCCGAGACAGCGAAGGGGGCTGTTCAGCAAACATCGACTTCGTGGGCCTCGAGGCGTGGACCTCCGAGGCTTGGATTTGGACGGTGGCAGCGGCTCTTCGGAGCTGTCCTTCCTCAGAGCGGGCGTACTCCTCGAAGTACGTCATGAGCTGAGCCACCGAGGATATTGGCTTCCTATGAAGCTTGTCCAAAAGGCCCGCATTAGTCACCCCTTCGCGGGCAGCGTTCACAACGGAGGAGGTAGAGAGGCACTTTATCTGGGACTTCATGAAAGCGAAGCGCTGTGAATACTGCCTCAATGTCTCCCCCAGCTGCTGCTTTACTTGGAATAGGCTTTCGGTTGACATAGGGGCGACGAAGGTCCCTTGAAAGTTATTGGTAAACTTCTTGCGCAAGTGTTTCCAGGATCTTACGGAGCCAGGTTTCAGGGACCAAAACCAACGGAGGGCTATCCCTTCGAGGGCCAAAGGGAAACACTTTGTCATGGTGTCCCTTTCACCTCCGCTGGCCTCGATGGCGAGGGCGTACGAATGAGCGAACTCATCAGGATCGAAGTCCACGGAGTACTTGGGGAGCTTTGTGGCTCGGAACTTCGAATAGAAGCGGACCATCTGCAGATCTGGGTGCAAAGGCGATCCTTCGTCGAAGAAGGCGTTCTGCCTTCGCTCTTGGGGTTTCTGATCACCATGGTCGCTAACGGCGACGGCGGCGGGCAACACCGGAGGATCTTCGGCAGTGCGGACCTGGCTGGCCGCGTTTTGCCTCCACCTCATGACTTCTGCTCGAAGCAAGGCCAGCTCAGAGGCCTGCTCACTCTCTAGGGCTCCGCCTCGCCCGGAGTCCAGCTTCGGATCTTGCGATCGAACATAATATGTTCGCAGTGCAACTAAGGGTGGAGGTCCAGCTTCTCGGGGGTTCGCGCCTCGCGGCGATCTGGACGCAAGCGGCCCCATGGAGGGGTCCTCATGCTCTAGGCCAGGGGCGGACCCTTCACCCCCGGGAACAGCACCTTCTGCTGGAGGGGGGTTTGTTCGCTCCGCGGCGTCTGAAAACGGAACCTCCGACTGTGCGGAGGCCAGCGCTACCCGAGGTGATCTCCGGGTAGGGGCTACGCTCTTGTTCTTCTTCGGAGGCATGGTCCGAAGGCCGGTGGTAGAGAATCTAGTTTTTAGACTAAGTTCTCCACGGACGGCGCCAACTGTTAGCGTAATTCAGAACTACGCAACATGTTTAAATATTTAAGAACCTCGAAGGATTCAAAGTGTATGTTAGGGTTCAAACAATGCTCTAGGCTTTCGAAAGGATAATAACCTTCGAGCAAAAGTAGCTTTTGTTTATCCTTTGTGCCATCGGTCCCCCTCTACTCCGCAAAAGAAGGGATATTTATAGGCGCAATTGATATAGGGTAACACGAAGTTATCCCCTACTTACAACCGACTATTACAGTGTGAACAGTGATCTTACATAGGGGTAGTTTAGTAACCCTCCATGTGAACGAACCCGGCTTCAAGTCTTGTCGGAGAGGACAGAAATACCATAGTTTCGAAGCCTTGCGACAGGTGGTTTCAGATGCTTCGTTCTTAGCAAGCCAAAGGGGGCTTCGTTTTTAGAGTTGCATGGAACCTTAACTTATACCTTCAGAAGAGACTTCACATTCACTATCATTAGAGCCTTATTAGAGTAAAATAATTTACCCTCACACGTCCTATCTAGCTTATTTTTGTATGTACACTCTAGACGTATCCCCTACTCTGGATAATACCGGCAATCAATCGCTTTAGACAACAACCGCTCGAGATAGATCACTCCCATGCCTCAGCCTCATCATCAGAGCCATCGGCCACAACACAAATATTGAGAGCGGCCTATCGTTTACTAGTGACGTGAGTTAAAAGCAACTCGACCAGGCAAGCAAACAACTTCTACAGATATTATGGTAGTAGCATCAAGTGAAGTGTACGACTTTATCTATCAGAATTTAAATCCCTGTGAATAGAATATTACACACGTGAGTGTGCTTTTAATTAATAGTAATTTATCAAGGCTATAGGTTTGTCTTGTGACTTAAAGTGTGTCAGAGAATAGTACGTGCATGCACATGTGTATTTTATATGTAATGGAAAAGGTAGAAGCAGGGTTTATTTGCTGGTGTATGAGTTTATAGTCTTGTTATATACTTTCTCCGTTTAACATTATAAATCTCTCTAGGCATATTTAGATTTATATAAATGCCAATAAATCTAGACACATATATAAAATATATACATTAATTTATAGATAAATCTATATAAGATCAGAAAGTCTTACAGTATAAAACAGAGAGATTATTTCTCAATAATACTAATTTTTAACTTTTCGATAATTGAGATGTTACTTTGAACTTATATACCTCTACATATAAACTCATTTTAAATATAAGTACAATACAACTATATTTAATATTAATAAAATAAAAAATTACAAACAAATTAATTATTTCGTACGAGAACATTAAGAATTATGGAAGAAGCTTTTAATAGGAATTTATTGAGAAGTGTTTCGCTGCTTATCTCCGTCTCTTTGAAAGCGTAATATTCCATCTTTTAGCTGGTATATCCTATATAAATCCCAAATAAAATCACCCAAAAATAATTTCTGATAAGATTCAACCGCGAAAAGAATAATCACCACGTCGTCCGTCACCTGTGTGTCTGTGACCCGTCCCCTTCGACGAGCTCATGTGCACACAGCAGCTATACGGCTATACCCATGGCTGTACGTAGGCGCGGCTAGGGCTAGGCGGCAGGGGCGGCGGGCAGGCGTGGACAGGTGCGGGCGGAGGCCCGACGGGGGCGACGGCCAGGCGGAGGGCGGGTGCAGGCGGGAGCGCGGCAGGGGTGGGGGAGAGAGCTAGGCGGCGGTCGACGGCTGGTAGCGGCGTGGTGGGGGAGGCAGCCTAGCAGTGGTCCGGCGCGGTCAACGGCCGGGTAGCGGAGGTGACAGCCAGAGTGCCAGACTACGGCAGAGCCGCCCTCGTCTCTTCATTCTCAAAACTAAACATTTTTCTCGCTCTCAAAACTAAACAAACTGAATCATTACATTTCTTTTTTTTCCCAAACCAAATACACAATGTAACATTCTATTTATTCAACTAAATATCTTTACAAAATCATTTCATTCTATCTCATCACCTGAAAATAGAACCATTCTATTCTATTTCTTTTCATATACCAAACCAAACATTACTATTTTTATCGAGATGTACTAGACTACTAATACACCTTGTTGTCTCGTGGCTAGAAGCTATAGCTACCTAAACATAGGTAAAAATGTTTGTGTCTCTTGTGCGTGAGATTTTTAAAGTCTTTCAACCCTCATTGTTCAACCTTGGAATAATTTGAAAAAAAAACTCCCAACCAAAGCGTCCACGATTTTTTTTAATTCTTCTTCTATGTTTGTACTTAGAAAATAAATAATATCGCTCTCATAAATTAAAGAACCATTTTTAATACAAATTAACTAAATTATTTGGGTTGATTTATTGATTCTTTGTACTGAGGTCCTATATCATTTGAGCTAAGACAAATTATCTAGCTTATTTTTGTATATACAAAAACAGATGGATCCTAACACTAAAAATCAATCGCTTTATAAAACAGAGCCGTAACACAACTATAGAGAGCGACCTATCGTTACTACTTACTAGTGATGGTAATATGAGTTAAAAGCAATCTGACCAGATAAGCAAAACAACTCTTACGATATCAAAATACATTAGATATTTGCGAAGCATCAAGTGAAGCGTATGATTTCATAATTTCATTGGTTTAAATTCTAGTGGACAGAATATTACACACGTGAGTATTGGTTTGTCCCAAATAAAATCACCCAAAATGGAATTTCTGATAAGATTCAAACCGCAGAAAGAATAATCGTCACGTCACCAGTGACCTGGACATCCTTCGACGAGCTCCCTGCTCACGTCCACACAGCAGCATACATCCATGGCTGGACCTGGACGTAGGCGGCTAGGCGCCATGGCGGCTTTCGCCCTGTCGCCACCGCCTCACGTCGGCGCACTTCAGCCTGCCTACACGAGCAGAACCGAATCGAAAGCGAGGTGGGGCGCGCGC
>KE371051.1:15787-28204 GCA_000418225.1 Zizania latifolia
CCGCTGATCGATGCTGCCGGCCGGCCGGCCGGCGCCGCTGCAGGAGCAGCCGTGCCCATATATATTTCAGATGCAGTCTGGCCGCTGCGTGCTCACTCTCTTCTGTCAGCCATGTCCATCACCGCCATCGATCGCCACCGCGTCATCGATCCACCCCATGACACGTCCCGTCCCCTCCCATCCCATCATCGACCACCGCGCCAGGGCCAGGCGCAATTAAAGATCGACAGGAGCACGAGATGGGGGAGACACCGAGATCGAAAAAGGAAAAGCAATAGCCTCTCATCCATCTACAAGTACACAGCTATACAGGCGTCTTGCCCGTCGTCGTCTAGCAACACCCACAAATCGGGGAGTGAAGGCGGCGGCGGCGGCGGCCGGCAAGCCAGATCTGGGAAGGCTATCCTAGCTTCTCCGACCACCGTTCCGGCGGTGGACTGTACCCCGTTGTTAGGGAGGCGTGCGCCACCGGCCTTATATAGAAGGAATGAGATGGTCCCGTGCCTGTGCTTCCCTATGGCTACTGTTGCTAGCTAGGGTTGGGGATATAGAGGATGAGAACCTGTTCTTCTTTGCACCCTTGCAGTTTTGCAGCTAGAATATCCTCCTCCCTTCCCTACCACGTGTACGGCTGGTAAGTAGAGGATAGTCCTATGGCAAGTGGGCCCAGTTCCTGCTTAATTTGGCTCTTTAATTGGGAGCGTTAGCTTAGTGATAAGAGTAAAAAATAAAGTAATCAAAAATAGTATTATAAAATAATTAGTGATAAGAGTAAAAAATAAAGTAATCAAAAATAGTATTATAAATAATATTTAAAAGGTAGGCGGAGGGTCTTAAAAAATAATTTTTATTTACGATACGATGATAGGTAAAAAATAAAATATTTTAGAACTAAATTATAAAAGGGATAAAATGAAGTATTTAAAAAAGATTAATATTTCTTAGCCTTGCGTCCGTATGTCGGAATTCATGAGTTTCGTCAAATATAATGATGTTTGAATTTCGACGGTGAGTTTCAAAAGCTTCGAAATTCCAATTAAATTGTGACCCTGCGTGAGGCCGGTTATCTGTTATAAATATTCTGGTCTATCTGAACTATAAGTTTTTTATCTAAGTTATTGTTACATGATCCGGTCTGTCACAAATATTCGTGCGTGTATATTATGAGTATACCTTTTATTATGAAACTTATTTATCGCAAATGTATATTATGTATTTATTCAGTCACGATTACGGTATTTATTCGCTGCGATTATTATTGTCTAGATCCATGTCAATAATTCGATCGGTAATAAATTGACGTGACTTGCATGGTTTTCATTCCATTTGCTAAAGACAGCGTTTCGTTTTGTCACTCAGACTAAGTGGGAGTTTTGTCCGTGAACAAAAGTTTAGTTTAGTCCGTATCATATCAGATGTTTGGGCATTAATTTAAAGGACTAAACGTAAACTAATTATAAAAATAATTGCAGAATCAGAGGATTATTCGCAAGACGAATCTATTAAGCCTAATTAATCCATGATTAGCAAATGTTACTGTAGCATCACGTTGTCAAATCATGGCGTAATTAGGCTCATTAGATTCGTCTCGCCAATAATCCACCTATTATGAATGGGTTTTGTAAATAGTCTATATTTAATACTCCAAAATAATATCTAAACATTCGATGTGACGAGGGCTAAAGTTTAGCTCCCGAAACCAAACGGGGCCTAAGCAGTGATGGACACTGATATCATTTACTCGCTCCCTTAGTCGTAAGATATAGTCGTAAAATATAGGACATCTTCTATGACGTTGTTTAGATTTATTATATTGGAAAATGTTTCATCTAGTTATAGGTTGTAATATTTTAGAACATATTGAATATTACTGTTAGTTGAGTGATAGTACTATTAGTCACCTATACTAATCATACTAATCAGTTTAACTTAATTTATCGGTGTATATATAACTTAATATTTCAACCAGTATTGTAGATGTTTCATTTTTTGTTTGCACTAATATGCTACTCGTTGTGCTAATTTTTGTCTGTAATTCTCACTTTTGCAGTATTATGTCGTGGAATCAAAGCAGCGACGACACAGAGGAATGTGGCCTATAGTGTATATTTTCAGTACTAAGCAAGAGCCAATCTATATACTCAGTACTGTTTAATTGTGTTTATTAATGTGCTCCATAAAATAGTGGTCGAATTGAGCTATTATGCCACAAAATTTCTCACGATATGGAGAGGGAGTTTCCTTCACTTCACCCATTCTCTGCCCGGCACGTAGTGTGCGGCCACGCACACGTGAACCAATTCAACCCAATAAACCTAAATTATCATGAAAAATTGATGATTTGTCACTTTTAAAATGATCTTCCTTTGAGATTCAGGAAAACTAACGACGAAAAGGAAATTTATGCACAATAAACTTGCATACTGAAAAAATCGATATTACAATGAAAAACAGCTTACCTAGAAAAAAATCAAATTCCCAAAAAACCAATCTGCCCATTCAGAACATTTGCCTTTGGTTGGTTCTTGCTACAACACACGGGGCACATGTCTACTATCTCTTTAGTGGTGCTACTAGTAATAATCTCCTTTCAATTTAGGTCCATGCATATATGCTATAGTGATCATTTAAATGTGTATTGTTTAGAAAAGACACACACAGCTATATATTCTAGAATGCCATCTGTGTTTGAAGAAAGAAGAAAGAAAATTTTGTACAACTACATTAAGATAATTTATTAATCTTATCTTAAAAGTAAAGTATTTATGAGATGTAAAGAGTGCATTTTTAATCCGCATGAAATATGTCCTCATAAAAACTGATTGCAAATAAGATTGTGTCTTGGGAAGCTTCTTGCAACTGAAGCTACTCTCATAAGTCATAATTTGAAGCCCCTACAAACGGACTAGATTATATCTCTAGATTATGAAACTCAAAATTAACAGCAGAATCTAAGAAGCTGTGAAATACAAGTTTCTCTAGATTCTTATCAGCTATACTCACTGTCTAGAATCTAAAGCTCCCCGGGTAGACTCTTAGGTAACTTATAGGATTTAGCACTTCCATAAGCAAGGGAATGAAAATTAATTATCTGCCACATAAAAATACACCTTCATGATTTGTCCCCTCTCCGCACAACGGCAAAACTACATGTAAGCTGTGGGGGTGAACTGATCCCACGGCCTTTTAAATTCACCATTGAAAATTGACAACTTTCTATAAAATATTTTTAAACTCAGCAGTGATCAGTGCCGAAGAAGCTCCAGACAATGTCGCCCCTTGCTGGTTAGCCAGCAGCAGAGAGGACTTGACGGCAGTAGAGAAAAAGCTTAATAAAATCGTGATTACTAACCAGATAACCAAAAAAAAATTCATACTAAAAAACTAGCCAACGATTAGCAATAACTAATATAATTACTGCTAAACTAGTAAAAATTAGATCGTCCGAAGCTTAGGACACGTGTCGACTGGTCAGGCCTGGGTTCCATTTCTACGAGCCGAGGTACGTACGTACGTACGTGCTGGCCGCAGAAGATGGAGCGGCGACAAGCCAACGGGGAGTCAACACGTAAGGCACCGGACGCATCGATCATTAATTCGAGCTCACGGTCACGGGGCAATTGCAGTTTGCAAGCGAGACAGTGACACCGGTCATCAGGTTGTACTGCGTATACTGCCATGATTGTACTTCCGCCCTTATCTTTTTCCTGTGAAGACAACGATATTCTCTTCATTCTTAGCGCATGTTTGGTACCACAAATCCCGGCACATTTCCATCGGCTGGGATTTTAAACTAAAATCCCAACTTATTTATAGAAAATAAATCAGAATTGGTAAGTGTCAAACAGACTCTTAGAATAATAATGTACCGAGGAGCTGATGACCCTTGGATCCATCTTTACATGATTAGGACTAAATATAATTTTTAACATATGAATCCGTTTAATCAGGCCCTGCATTGGATTAGGTCTAAGTTCGGGTCCATTATTTGACTCATGGATCTACAAGAGTTATCAGCCCAATAGAAATGGGTCAAAATAGAAATCCTAGCCTCCTAGAAGCAGACTCCTGCCCCAGCTCCCAGGTAGTCAGGTGCCCCTACCCTCGCGCACGTAGCTTACCCATGTCCCCGTGCTTGTTGGACCCTACCGCCATGCACGCCGAACCGCGCTACCGTGCCCGCTGAACCACGCCGTCTGCCCTATCTCTGTTGGACCACGTCGCCTACCCCTATCTCCACCGGAGTAGCAAACCACGCTTTCGTCCCTACCAGAGAACCGGACCACGCCCTTGTCCCCGCCTCTGCCTTTGTCGGATCCAAAGCATGCTCAAGTGTCGTCAACCAGATCTACCCGCAGCCCCTCTGCCGTCGTTGGATCCAAAGTCTGCTCAGGCTCCACCAGTCGAATCTACTGCAACAACCACTCCACCGCCGTCGCTCACCCCCTAGTCGCCTCCAGCTGTCCATTGATGCCCACCCTCCCCAAGCTATCGGGTTTGTGGGGGACCTGATGGGTATAGGTCCAGGTCGAAATTTTACTCGTAGGGACATACGGGTTGGATCTAAGCGGGGATGGGTTTAGGTTCAATATTAGCCCTCTTGAACTCGACTCGATACATTGGCATCCCTATTCAATCGTTGTGTGTTTGTTGCATTCTTCGTTTTTTACTTTATTATGGGTGTATGGCTAGGTTATTTGTATGGGTAGGCTCTAGACGATGACTATTTAACTAAAGTCTAATGTTTTAAAAAATAATTTTAATATTAAAAAAATAAACGGTTTAATTGTTCATGTGTATATAGTTTATTACCATCCGGTTGGGTCACAGCTGGTATTTTAGTATTTAAGGATTTTCACTGATCATTAACTTTGTCGAACCACACGCTTTAGATGGCGTGTGTTTGCCACAAGAAACTTGACCAATGAAATATTGTCCACACTTTTATATTAATTTTGCAAAAAGTTATCGTACGGCTGGCGGCTGAAAAGAGTGGCCAGGTAAGATTGACAAATAATTACTCCCTACAAGATTAATTTTAGACAAAGTTAATAATAACTTACTCTATCTCACCAAAACTTTACTGGTTGATATCAAGTTAATAAATTAGTGGTAAGAGTAAATAATCAAAGTATTCTTTATATTGGCAAATTTTATACTACACCAGAAATATTATGAACCGTTCATTTATTTTGATCTAATGACGAAGATTAAAGATGATAACATATTACGAGGTAATAGGTCACATTTGATTTTTAATTTTTTTTAAATCCTTCCTTTCCAATTTTCTGCACAGACTTTTCAATTTTGTACACCGACTTTTTAATTTTCTGTCAGTCACCAAGTATTTTTAGTTTTTATTTATTTTTAATTCTAACTAAAATTAATGGTTCAGATTAATCTTAAGTATTACCTTTTAAGAGATAATGGGTGTATGGTAAAAGAGCTTTTATAAAAATTGTACTGTGAAGTGACTGTATGAATAAAGCTTAATTTATAAAGCAAAGATATGCAAACTTTCGGTTTGCTTATTCCTAAAGGGCTCAACTTTATTCTTGCGTCGGCGGTGTGTCGATTATTCTAGCATAGCCAGAATCATTGGGACCTTTTCTCGTAATTATGCAGATAAACCATCGGGCTTTTGAACATTCGTTTATGCACGCTAGAGTACTTCTTTTCATCGATGTTACCATCGAGCGAGTGCGAGGCTCTGACTTGTTGGCACCGTGGACTTCGATATCAAAGATCCGTGGCCAAGCCTAGCTTGACACCTGGGAGATCGGCTCGTCTCGATCATCAATTCGCTCAAGCCTGGTGTCACTTCAGATTTCTTTTTTATTCATCAATTCCCGTCTATGAAATATGGATCTAATTCAGCGTGTTGCGTAGGAATTTTTGTAAAGAAAACGAGAGAATCACTTGCTTTCATTAAGAAGAAAGTCTGAAGCCAGAATTATGTTTTTACATAGATGAGGTATAAGATAATAGCGAAATAGGTGTAGGGGATGAGAAGTTAGAGGTTGATTAAGAGTTCGAAATCAGCTATGATCAGATCCACTACTACATAGATGGAGTGTGTATGAAGTCTTGAAAGATTTTTTCTGTTTCTTTTCTTCTAAAATATTCCACCAGGTGGTGATGAGGAGCCGTTGAAGACCTTGCAAGAATCTTTGGGATGCAGAGAGTGTGCCACCGCTGCTCGGTTAGGCACGGCTGGCCTTGCTCCATCATCTGCTCCCTCTGCCGAACAGGTCTGGAATCTTCAGAACACCTCACCCGCCATTGTTGTTTCACCTTGTAAGTCTGGACAAACATTTTGCAACACTTCAAGTTTTGCGTAGGAATTCATGTCGTCAACTGAGGAACCTCAAGAAAATGGTTTAACGGTGGGATTCGATTAACACATTATCTAAACAATGTTGATGAAAAAGTTCTGTTTGAAGAAATCATATTTTTAGAAGCGTAAGTTTTGACGGATAGTCCAGTGATAACGGGTAGAATTTGCAGAATCTGCAATTGGTTTTGTGTGAATTGGAATACCGGTAGAAGAGATCAGATGAAGCAGAATCCTCACCTTTCCGTAAAGCAATATACGGGCCGGGGGTGGCGCATCATCCATGCATGCAAAGGTCCCCCTAATGAAGATTCGGAGCTTGTCGCCGCATGTGGCTGGCCGCCCGTCGTCAACTGGATCAGATCGTCGTCGACGTATCATCGGTCAATTAATACCCTTAATAATGCGCAGCTTAATTAACTAGAGATTTAGCATATTATTAGCACCAGACAAACGCTTCTCTCGATCTTGACTGTGGACCAAGAACACATGATATTCCATCTGCAACTGCAAGCCCATCGATCCGTGGAGAGAATAATATCTGCTTGTTTTGTTTAATCTGCAGCTGCTGTCACGCGATCGAGAATCAGTACCACTTCCCCGTGATGAGACCCACAGGATCGATCGATCGACCAAGCGCGCGCATGCATGCACCGTCGTCGTCGCGATATGATCCTCTTTAATTAGCTTAGCTCCTGCATGCGTGTTTTAAGCTACATTATTACATGGACCGGGCGTATATGCTGCTCCTGCATCCTGCAGTACAATTTCTAGGGCAGTTTCTTTCTTCCTTTCTAGGGATTATTTTTTGTGATTCCACATGCTGGGGTTCAAGTCCAATGCGAGCCTTAGCAAAGAGAAGCTAAGGCATGGGCCAAGCATTGTGAGCGACTGAGCACGAAAGTCCAGTCCGGCCTAAAGCCCAGCAGGGGGAGAGGACCGAGCGTGGTGGGCCGGACGGCCTGGATCGAACTGCGTGTCTCACCGGGGATTTTTTCCAGATTTTTTTAAATATATTTTTTTTCGAAATTACATTTCTTACCGTTTTAAAAAATTGCAAATGTTTGTCTAATTTTCCTGTGATTTGGTCATCATTTGCAGATGTGTCCCCATCAACATTAATCCGATGCGCTGTTGATCCATTCCCATTTCCATACACACAAGCAAACTGCAGCCGACACTGCACGTACGTACGAGTTACGACAGAATGCCAGCAGTGGTACTCGAGATGAATCGAGATCATTACGGTAGGGAAGCGGACTCAACGGATTTCAGCTATCTCATTAAGATTCGACGATATAGAACATTTCTTATCTCTCGGAGTGAATTTTGGCGACCGCTCCGCACCACAGCATCCAACTCCTCCGTGATGTCGATGTCAGAAGCTGTATCCACTCGAGATGCGCCCAGCTGCTAGCCTGCCATGTCCAGCTCTGAAGTGACACTAGCAGCGAGCTGTGACGTTCTTGCTGTTCAAACTTCAAACCAATAACTGATTCAGGCAACGAACAAACATCACCGGAACTGGCTCGCGGTTAACAAAACCGTTTTTGGACCGAATATCACTCGGATTTGACATAGCGGTTATCAAAAAAATTCGATCAATTTTTGCATTTTAAAATTTGAATTCATATCAGTTCACGAAACGGTTTCAAATTCAGTTACCGTGGTATACACTTCGGTTACCACGGTACGCACTTCGGTTACCGTTGGTTCGATACCAGCTCGATAACCGCGGTACCGGTCAGATAATTTTTTAGAAAAAAAATAAAAACAGTAAAATTGCATAAAATTATTTTTTGAGATAAATAAAAAACGTACAATACCACAAATTTTATAAGTCTATAATAAAATACAAATTACAAAACAACATGGTTAATTGGCAATTTAAGTATTTCTAACTTATCATTGTTGGCCTCATTAATTATAAATGGTGTTGTATTCATCTGTAGATATTAGTTATAAGCCACGTGAAGCAAGAATATTTCCTTTGTACTTATTAAGCATTATATTTTATTTGATCAATTATATGTCATTAATTCAAAAGGCCTACATGTAAAGAATTAAATAATAACAGGTGAAGAAGATTGAAAAAAAAATTATTTTTGTATTTTGTATTTTTGTTCATCTTGCTCGGTTCATAACTTTGTGATGGTTCAATATTTTTGAAAACTAATTTCACCCTAAATTATATTAATTTATCTAATTTTTTTAGGATTTTTTTTAAAATTTCCATTTCTTCCAATTTTAAATGAAACCGGTACGCCGGTAAGGACCGCGAGCAGTACGTACCGAGCGGGCTGGGTGATAACTACGACCAAGGCCCCGTTTGGTTACAGGTCACATCGAATGTTTAGATACTATTTTAGAGTATTAAATGTAGACTATTTATAAAACACATTCATAATCGGTGGATTATTCGCGAGACGAATCTAATGAGCCTAATAACGCAATGATTTAACAATGTGATGCTACAGTAAAAATTTGCTAATCATTGATTAATTAGGCTTAATAGATTCGTCTCGCCAATAATCCTCCGATTCTATAATTATTTTTACAATTAATTAATATTTAGTCTTTTAAATAGATGTCTAAACATCCGATGTGATACGTACTAAACTTTAAACTTTAGCCCAAATCGAAACATCCCCTAACTTGCGAATTGCGTGCTGACACCACAGGTGACAAGCTGCCGAAGCCATAACGGTTGCAGTGGTTGATGCTGACGCTCAAAAAGTTGGTGGCTCAGCTCAGTCATTAGCACAGAGTTTGCAGCCTTCAGTCTGAAGACTTCTGAGCTCCTCTCATTTTTCAGATAATGTTCAGAAGCTCAGAGCTCACCTCACACTCGCCACACAACCCAAGATCCAATGGCCAGAGAGGATCACCGGACTAAAAACCATGGTAACACTGGTACACCAGGTAGCCGGGCTCGCTAGCTCGCCGGTGACAACCGTCGCCGTCGGAGGAATCTCATGGACGCCAGTAGAAGAGGAACGCGTGTCCTCTCGCGGCAATAATTCCCGTCCTCTCTGACGGCGACGTACGTCGCCGGCGGGCGTGAGGGACGTCGCGCCGTCGCGCGGGGAGGGGATGGATGTCGCTGTGCGGGGCAGGCAACCTCAATTATTCAGAGCGGCCGAAAGCTCCGCCCACGCGCCGTTGTCCCGGTGGTGTCTACGGCGATTTGTCCTCTGCGCAGCTGCGCTGCACCCGGAGGGGAGGACGAAGGAGGGCAACGTGACGCCCAAGCGGCAGAGGATTTTTTTTATAAATAATATTTTTTTATTTTAATTGCAATTCTAGATCCGTTAAAAAATTATAAAATTAGAGCTCCGTTGACATTTAAAATATTGACCGAAACTCTGAAATGTCGATAGAGTTTCTGTCGACAGATTCAACATTTTTCAACATTTTTCATAGGAGCAATTTTTTTCTACCGATATTTAAAATATCAATAAAGCTGTAGTTTTGGATTACTTCTGTCAATAGTTCACTGTTGACATTTCAAATGTCAAAAATGTCGACAGAGGTGTAGTTTTGTATTTTCTAGACGACACTATCTAGAATTGTAATTTCAAAAAATTAAATATTATTTATGAAAAAATTATGCGGCAGACGCAGATCCTCTAGCAATTTGAAGGACTTTCTTTCCGTATTAGCCGTCTATTTGCATCTACTGATTTGTTAGATCAATTGATGACTTTGTGTCTTTATGAGGATCTCACCCAGAGAAAAAAATGGAGATTTGTCACTCTCCACTCCACCCTCACCCTGAGGACGCTCAACGTTGAAGTTCTGATGGAATCTGGTGTCAACTTGCTTATATCCCTTTTACAAAATAAGCTCAATTTGTGAATATGTAAAATTTAACAGCGTTAGACGTTTGGTCGTTCTCGCCTCATGCACTCGCATGTGTTATCAATCTCTCTAATCTCCATTAAGGGCAGCGAATTGCGGCTGCAGTTCCAATTTTGCAGTGGATGGTTTTCGTTAAATTCTCTGCTGTTGAAAAAGTGGTATTGCTACATAAAGCTTAGTGTTAAAAAAATAGGTTTGCTAAAAGCAAGATTAGTATACTGTAACAAGGTTTGACTTGATCTCGTAGATGGAATAACACTTCAAATGTACTCATCAAAATATACGTTTGGGTCACAGGTAATTGAGAATGAGAGTGTTGTGCTATTTTGCCATGTAAGGAGAGATGGTGACATGTCGGCATGGCTAATAGTGCCTGGGCTTTTGGAGAGCATGGGGAGACATCATTGATTCATTTCGCATTGTTGTAAACAGAAAAATAAAATGATCTATGTTTCGTTGAAATATAGAAAACAGGGTATTCGAAGTCTGCTAGGGATGAATGAGATTTGTGCAGTAAATTTTGTCAAGAACTCTCTCATTTCGCAAGGTTTTGGATATTTTTTAAGATGGTCTAATTAGCTATTATGGTTGGATACATAAATCTAGCTTTTTGTGTTGAAAAAAAATAAAAGATAAGGATTAAGTATGCTACCAATGTTATGACGGTGGAAAAGGATGAAAGGTCCGGGACTGTGGCAGAGCAAAACGGTGCAATGATAAGGCCGGCAGATGAGTCCAACCTCGGCGGCAGCGAGCAACGCAAGCAACGCAACGGCAACGCCCAACCTTTTTGTCCCCTCCGGCCTCCACCTGTCCACCTCCCGTTGGGCCGCGCGCCCCACGCTACACGTAAAGCCGTGTGCCGCCCGTCTCAAACCAGCCGCGTACCCTTCAAAACCAGGTGCCCCCGCCACGTTGCTTCATGCCGCGCGCGCCGCGAGTATAATTGACTAGTGGTCGTCCCTTGTCACAGACACACAGACGCGCCGGCTCGCCGCAGCAGCTGGGAGCAACGGAGCGATTCGATCGATGGCGAGGAGAGGGCGGGGAGAAGACGAAGGGGAGGATCAGGAGAGGAAGCTGGTGCTGGGGAGGTACGAGCTCGGGAGGTTGCTTGGCCAGGGCACCTTCGCGAAGGTTTACTACGGCCGGGACCTGCGGTCCGGCGAGAGCGTGGCGATCAAGGTGATCGACAAGGCGAGGCTCCGGCGGACGGAGGGGATGGTGGAGCAGCTGCGGCGGGAGATCTCCGTCATGCGGATGGTGCGCCACCCCAACGTGGTGGGCATCCGGGAGGTGCTCGCCAGCCGCGCCAGGGTGTTCGTCGTCATGGAGTACGCCCGCGGCGGGGAGCTCTTCGCGAGGGTCGCGCGCGGGCGGCTCACCGAGGACCACGCCCGGAGGTACTTCCAGCAGCTCGTCGCCGCCGTCGGGTTCTGCCACACCCGCGGCGTCGCGCACCGGGACCTCAAGCCGGAGAACCTGCTGCTCGACGAGGACGGGAGCCTCAAGGTCACCGACTTCGGCCTCGCCGCGCTGCCCGAGCAGCTCCGGCAGGACGGCCTGCTCCACACGCAGTGCGGCACACCGGCGTACGTCGCGCCGGAGGTGCTCCGGAAGCGCGGCTACGACGGCGCCAGGGCCGACCTCTGGTCCTGCGGCGTCGTGCTCTACGTTCTGCTCTGCGGATTCCTCCCGTTCCAGCACGACAACTACGCCAAGATGTACCAGAAGATCTTCAAAGCGGAGTACCAGATGCCGCCTTGGGTCTCCGGCGACGCGCGCCGCCTCATCGCCCGCCTTCTCGTCGTCGACCCGGCCAAGCGCATCTCCATCCCGGAGATCATGCGCACGCCATGGTTCAGGAAGGGCTTCGTGCCGCCGGTCCCCACCTCCCCTGTCTCCCCCAAGAAATGGGAGGACGACGACGCCGGCGTCGTACTCGACGGCACCATCCCGCCCCGGACGTGCAACGCGTTCCAGCTCATCTCCTCCATGTCCTCCGGGCTCGATCTGTCCGGTATGTTCGAGAGCGAGCAGAAGGCCGCGACGGTGTTCACGTCCCGCACGCCGGCGGCCACCGTCGTCGAGAAACTGGAGGCCGTCGGGCGCGCGCTTGGCTACAACATCACCAGAGGGAAAGGCTGGAAGCTCAGGCTGGAGGCGGCGGCGGAAGGACCCAATGGGCGGCTCGCGGTCACCGCCGAGGCGCTCGAGGTGGC
>KE371051.1:65187-75208 GCA_000418225.1 Zizania latifolia
CGCAGCCGAGGCCGGCCTCACCGCTGGCGGGGAAGAAGAGGGGCAGGGAGAGCATGGAGGCGGCGAATTCCTGCGACGCCAACAGCAATAGGCATAAGAGCGGCGCCACGGCCGCCGACGGCGACTACGCCGAGAGCCTGGCCACCGACGAGGGCTCTTGCCGGAGGATCAAGGTCACCCGGGTCTGCAGACGGATCGACCCGTCGGACACCAGCCTGGTAAGCGCAGACGACCAGCACGATTGCCTGAATCACCTGCTCCTCCCCCGTTGACCACAACAATGGCGAATTCTAACTCTGTTTTGGTGCAAAAAAATGATTTTTGCAGGTTGTTAAAGATGGGTATCAATGGCGGAAGTACGGGCAGAAGGTAACACGCGACAACCCGTCCCCGAGGGCCTACTTCCGGTGCGCCTTCGCGCCGTCGTGTCCGGTGAAGAAGAAGGTGCAGCGGAGCGCGGAGGACAGCTCGGTACTGGTGGCGACGTACGAGGGCGAGCACAACCACCCGAGCCCGTCGCGCGCCGGTGAGCTGCCGCCGGCGGCGGCGCAGAATGGCCCGCTACCGTGCTCCATCTCCATCAACTCCTCGGGCCCAACCATAACCCTCGACCTCACCAAAAACGGGGGAACCGTGCAGGCGGCCGAGGCGGAGGGGACGGCGGCGGCGCCGGACCTCAAGGTGATGTGCCGGGAGGTCGCGTCGCCGGAGTTCCGGAGCGCGCTGGTGGCGCAGATGGCCAGCGCGCTTACCAGCGACCCCAAGTTCACCGACGCGCTCGCCGCCGCGATCCTCCGGAAGCTGCCGGATTACTAGCATCCACCAGCCAGACAGGTTACTAGCCTTTGTACACACAAAAGGTTGGATTTTACACGAGATTTGCAGGTTTCAATTAGAGATTAGTCTTCCTCTGTTCCAAATTTTCCTGCGTAAAATGAGTGGCAAATGCTTCCGCAATTTTAGGATCTAAATCATGAGTTTTTTTTATTAATAATATATTTTTTATTTAAAATTTTAAATCTGGTATGCGAATTTTAGAAATTACAAAAATAGTCTTCTGTCGGGCTATGGTCTGATCAGCCTGGATCGGCAGGCGCAGGCTTCTGTCGATCGATCTGCCCTAGATTGACAGACTATCTATCGATCTAGGCCTAGATCGATCTAGATTGGTAGACCACCTGCCGATCTAGAGCAGATGAAGCCTGACGCCCATTGATCTAGGCCGATCGGCCTAGATCGGCACATGGTCTGCCGATTTAGGGCAGATCAGACCTAGATCGGCAGACCATAGCCCGACAGAAGGTTATTTTTGTAATTTCTGAAATCCGTATACCAGATTTAAAATTTTGAATAAAAATGTATTATTAAAACAAAAAATCTCTAAATCATACTGTCACAAATCACAATAATATGTTCTTGGACCGCACGCAGAAACGGCCCCGTTCCTGCGATGCTTGCCTGGGCCGCACGTTCAATTCCATCAGTTTGGGCCGCGAGTTCATCGTGGCGAGGTGGTTCTTCGGCCACATATCCGTCGTGTCCACGAAAACGAGAATCTTTAGCTGGTCAAAAACTACAGTAATCACTTTCAAAAGAACAAAACAATGCTAATAGTCTCAAAAGTAAGGCACCTGGTCAGAATTTCGCACAATCTCGATGTTAACCACAAGCAGGATACAGTACCAGGTTCAGTATAACCTATACACCAATACCAAATAACCTAAAATTCATTCAGCATAATTATAGCACAGAGGACATGTAAATCCAACATGCATTAAACTAAGCTTGAATTTAACTCTCAAGCGACAAGATTGATGGAACTCATTGGAAATTGAAACATCAATTGCAGCAAAAATACATGCAACAAACTTTGTGAATTGTGATATCTAACTGCAGTCAAGACCGCCCAATGTTCATTCAATCACGTAAAACAAAAATCGCAAAAAACAATGAGGGTCATAATTCTGTAAATCATATCTCATGAACAAGAATAGGGCAAAAACCTTGTAACACCCAAATTGCAGATGGTGAATTCCTAAGGTAGTCCAGATATCCTAAAGCATATATTTAAAAGATTTATTTGTCCTAACAACCAATGCACCAAATTACTGACAAATTACAAGTGTTTTTCATTTTGAGCAAATCACACAAAATTTCAAGCTGAGATGGTTAATTAATAGCTTCAATCGACCGCTTACCCTAGAAAACTCAGCAGGACGGACCATCACCTACTGTCCAACCAACTGTATGGCAACTCCTCCCATCTTCTCACACAACACCTGCCTAGATACAGATACAGAACAGCAGCACAACATAAGGAGCAAAAAAATGAAAAGCCATAAATTTTACAACAAACATGAAAACAGAAATTGATCAAGCCTTCAAAATAGCATAGCATTTACCTCAAGCTAATATTTGAGTTGATTTTCTGTAGGCTGTAATCTGTCATCAGTGAGTTCATTGCTATTTGTACTTGGTTTCCCAGAGAGATTTAATTATTGATGGAATTTCAGGTGATGTGGTGGTTCACTGGTTCTCACGACCAAATCTCAGGGAAGACTGACGTATCTCATATCATATCAGAATAGAGAGCATCATGGAATTCAAGATATAGCCAAGCACTCACTACCCACGGATCACGAGTGTGTAAGTGAAGCTTGTTGGCTTTGAGCCGACGGAGACAAAGATGCAACCTTGATCGGCTGAAAAATACTAATGAACTTCACACTTTTTCTTTTTTTTGGTGCTGTCAAAACCGCAGCGTTTTCCCTTCTTTTTTTCTCTCTAATCAAACTCTGATTACAAGCTTAAATAGACCAGCTAATCAGCGCATGTACTGCACACGTTCTTCACGCCATAATCTCTGACGTGAATGGCTAATTACATGCACTAATACACCATTAAGACATTAACTTCAGCCATGCACGCCATACCCTAATCATGCAAGTAGTGGCTGATTTTATGCTGCATGCATACCACAATTAACCACAATACTAATTGTCCGGCCATTTTGCTAATTACTCTAATGCATGCTACTACTTTTCACGCCACGCAACCAAACCAATGACCCGGTCGTCCTGACCACTCTGCCATCAGTAGATATTTTTTTCTTACACCCATTGTCTTGATTCCGCAGGTTCTAGTAGCACACCACTACTCCGGGCATCTCCGGTTCTCCTGCATCAAGAAAAACTACGTGCAATAATCCTATACTAATTGGTAGAATTCCAGGCACACCGCCTATTGTACCATAAGTCTAGATTATTTTCTAACAATTTTCCTCCTAATCTAGACTCATCTAAAGCAATGTTGGTTCATCTTCCTATGAACACATGAGGTTCACCTGATCTTCACGGTCATGCTTTGGCTTAGGGCACTCTGATGTATAGTGCCCATAGTTGCTGCAGTTGAAGCACTTGATATGGCTCTTGTCACGCTTCGGCTTTGAGCCATTACCTTCTCTTCCTGACCGAGCTTCCCACTGAGCTTTGGTGAGAAGGAGATGCTCCCCATCCCCATTGCTACGATGGTGATACTGGGTGCGCTCCTCAAACGCCTTGAGAGAGCCAACGACCTCCTCAAAGGCCGCGTTGTTGATGTCTCCAAAGTACTCGATGGTCGTCACAACATGAATGAACTTGTCGGAGATGGTTCGTAGCATCCTCTTGATGACATTCTTCTCTTCTATCTTTTCTCCAAGCGCCTGCATCTGACTAATAAGCAATGTTACCTTGGTTGCAAAATCGTCCACCGATTCTGCATTGCCCATGCTGTGATTTTCAAACTCCCAGCGTAGCGTCTGGATCTTTGCTTCCTTGACTCGATCCGCCCCAATATGCATGGTGCGGAGCGTTGTCCATATCTCCAAAGCAGTGTTCTTGGCTGTAACCTGCATGAGCATCACATCACTCAACGCTTGAGAGATGATAGCCATGGCCTTCTCTTCTTTCTTCTCATCAACAACAGCATTGCTCTCAGGCTCAATTGCTTTCCACACACCTTGCGCCTTCATGAGCAACTTCATCCTAGTTGCCCAAGCAGTGTAGTTTGTCTTGTTGAGCACCGGATACTAGAGAGACATTACTCCCTCCTTGCTTGCTGTCGACGCCGCTGGAATGATCGACATCTTTAGTTCAAGAACTCAACCTCAGCTCTGATACCAATTGTTGGCTTTGAGCCGATGGAGACAAAGATGCAACCTTGATCGGCTGAAAAATACTAATGAACTTCACACTTTTTCTTTTTTTTTTGGTGCTGCCAAAACCGCAGCGTTTTCCCTTCTTTTTTTCTCTCTAATCAAACTCTGATTACAAGCTTAAATAGACCAGCTAATCAGTGCATGTACTGCACACGTTCTCCACACCATAATCCCTGACGTGAACGGCTAATTACATGCACTAATACACCATTAAGACATTAACTTCAGCCATGCACGCCATACCCTAATCATGCAAGTAGTGGCTGATTTTATGCTGTATGCATACCACAATTAACCACAATACTAATTGTTCGGCCATTATGCTAATTACTCTAATGCATGCTACTACTTTTCACGCCATGCAACCAAACCAATGACCCGGTCATCCTGACCACTCTGCCATCAGTAGATATTTTTTTTCTTACACCCGTTGCCTTGATTCCGCAGGTTCTAGTAACACACCACTACTCCGGGCATCTCCGGTTCTCCTGCATCAAGAAAAACTACGTGCAATAATCCTATACTAATTGGTAGAATTCCAGGCACACCGCCTATTGTACCGTAAGTCTAGATTATTTTCTAACAAAGCTATCACGCACCATACCAGATTCTCTCATACAAGAGAATAAGTGACAGGCTTCATGGTATTGATCATCTATATAAAAACCATATACAAGGGTCATATATGTCACACTGTTTGGAGTTGAAGGGTCTTCCTTATATGTAGAGTTTAGCAAGAAGGAATGCATATCATCACACTCAGTCTTCTCTGACTATTCCATGGCACATTTGACTGCATCTTGTACCCTATTTGCTCTACACAAACCATCTACAAGAACTCACACAGATATTGTGTTTGGAGACATGCCTTTCTCTTCCATATCCTTCTGTAACCAAAAAGCAACATTTATGTCACCATGCTTGGCATGGCCATGAATCAGAGCCGTGTATGTCACAGCATTATGTTCAACCCCTTTAGCCACCATCTCCGTGTATATAACCATTTCTATTTCCACCTTCCCTTTCTTAGAATGCCTGTCTATCAAGGAGTATATCACCACATTGGACTCAATTCCAACCTCACTCATTCTTGTGCATGTGAGCATGTCACAAGGGCTTTGGCCAGATTACCATTCTTGCAATACTCATCAATTAGCGCAGTGTAAGCAGCAGCATTCAGGGCAATACCAGATTGCCACATTACTTGAAGAAACCTTGTGGCTACCTGCACCCTCCCACCATCGCAGACGCCTCTTATAACTACTGTGCAGGTGAACTCATCTAGGCACATCCCTTTTCGAGCCATCTCTTGGTAAGCCTCAGAGCCTCACCAATGCAGTTCTCCTCACAAAGTGCACATAGTTGTCGTATATGTGACCACATTTAGATCAATCCGTCCAGCTACCATCTGATCCCAGACCTCTTGAAGCCTTCGCCACATTGCCCTGATGCCGGCCCACGTTGATGAGCGTGCTGTAAGTTACCACACTTGGCACCGTCCCCCGACCAAGCATTTGATCAAACAGCTCCCATACGTGGGCGAACCTGTGTGCTTTAACAAGACCATCGACGATCGCGTTGCAAGCCGGCAGCTCCAGGCGGCCAAAGACAGAGTGCGCCTCGTCGAGGAGTGCCATCTATGAGAGCGCAATGACGAGCACGCCGAGCGCGGGGGCCGGCGACGTGGACGTGGAGACAAGCGTGACGAAGGAGGTGTCGCTAGGGCGGAGGCCCAGATGAGGTATTTCGTCAAACGGATGGCGTGCGCGAAGTCCTTGGCCACGGTCGACCCGTGGACAGCGTGTCAGGAACCTTAGTACCTTATAGAGGGGAGATTAGTAGGAGATTAGAAGAAAACTTAGAAGCTAAATTGAGATTAGTATGAAACATAAGAGTTAAGTTATGCATAGATATAAAATAGGGACAAGGAACAATGTATCAACTTGAACAAGAAGAAAGGAAAGAACCATGCCGGCGGCTCGGTGGATCAGTGATCCAGTGCGAGATTTTCATTTCTGTTCTTGTGAGTTTTCTGTTTTGTATTGACTGCAATTAGGTCGCTAATAAGTGGTATTAGAGCCTCGTTGATAGAGATAGAAGCTAGAATCAACGTGAAGCTAGATTTGCTGTTGAAGATGATGGACGAAAGGATCAAAAAAATGGATGAGGTGATAGAGCAGAGAAAGAATAGCCTTCTCGGGGTATTTGCAGTGAAGAAGATGGAAGAGGCTCAAGAAGAGGAGAGAAGTTTATCTCTGATTAATAAACAGCACGGGTTGACTGAGTTGCAGGAGGAGGCCATGGCCACTGGAGAAGGGGAGGAGGCTGTCTCTGGCCACTTCCTCCACGCCCCATCCCTGAGCCCCGCGTCCTGCTTTGACGGTTGTTGCACGTCAGCTATGGCACTCTTCGCATTCTCCTCAGTGTTGACGCCGCGCTTGAGGCTGAGGCACACACTAGCGTGCCTGTGCTGCTGCACGGCCCACTCTCCGTGCGCGCGTTGGTGCCACGTCGGTCTGGGCGAGACCTCCCGTGGATTGCGTCCTCGGCGCGCGCCATGGCGGCTGGGCCGCTGCCTCCCCCTCCTGCAGGCCTCCAAGCGGATGCCGCCGCCCTTGTCGCCGCCATCGTCGTTGACGCGATCACAGTCGTTGTCTCATCCTTGATCGTAGTCTTCTACAACGTGTCCTCTCTCTCCATCACCACCGCCATGACTCGTGTCGAGGTCGTGCTGGTCGCCGTGGTCTTCTCCGTCAGCCGTGCCCCAGCCGTCGCTACCAACTGGATCCACGTCAGAACCAGCCGTCAGCGCCAGATCTACCCCGCCGTCTACCAGATCCACGCCAGAACCAGTCGTCGGCACCAGATCCACGCCGTGGCCCGCATCGCCGTCCTCCACGCACCCCTCCGTCGAACTTGGGCCGCCGTCTGCTACGCATCGTCGTCGTCTTCGCCCACCGCGCAGCGTCGTCCTTAGAGCCGCGCCGGCATTCCGCGCCGTGTCACCCGCTAGCTACTCCTCTGCGACGTCGACCTCAGTCCGCCGTCAACCGCGCGCCGTCTTCCAAGCCATCCTCCGCGTCGTGGGGCCACGCCGCGCTGGTCACCCGTGCCGTGTTTGTCGCCGCATGCTTCCTGCATCATCGTGTGGCGCGCCATCACCGTCGGACGCCCATCGTCCTCGTCTAGAGCGCCGGCCGCTACCGTGGCCACCTCCTTACTGGCTCAAGGAACCTTCTGGAATGGGAGTGCTACAGAGGGCACTGGTTCTATCAGGAAATGGGAGGAAATGTCTTTTGAAGCATGAGCCAGTTTTCTGAATTGTGGTTGGGTATATTGCAGAGTCGAGGTATGGATTTTCGTTTAGTGAGTACAGGTATCAAGTGCAGAACTAGGATCGATTGCCGACTTCAGTTGCAGAGGAAGGATTTGGAGCAGCTGCAATCGGGATTTTTCTGAATCCTAGCTTGAGGGCAAGTCAGTTTTTAAGGGGGGAAGAATATCAGGAACCTTCTAGAGGGAAGATTAGTAGGAGATTAGTAGGAAACTTAGGAGCTATGTTGGGATTAGTAAGAAACTTGGAAGTTAAGTTAGGCATAGATATAAAATAGCGACAAGGGACATTGTATCAACTTGAACAAGAAGAAAGGAAAGAACCAGACCGGCGGCTCGGCGGATCGGTGATCCAGCGTGAGATTTTCATTTCTGTTCTTGTGAATTTTCTATTCTGCGATGATTGCAATTAGGTCGCTAACACGGCGGTGGCGAGGCTGGCGGCGCGATCGCTGGACGGGGCCGACGGGGCAGCAGGAAGCACGCAGGAGTAGGCCTAAGCAGAGGCAGCACGAAGCGATGGGCCGGCGGCAGAAGGAGAGCGGCGGCATAGGGTTCGCATTCGGGATGGTGTCCATCTCAGATGCGCTGATGCGATCAAAAGGTCATGATCTGTCGTTTGAGCCAACGGAAAGCCTCATTTGAATGTCTAGAATTTGATGAAACTGTTCAATTTATACGTGGCCAATCAGGCGTGCGGCCTATCCCTGGCAGCACTCGCTGGTCGCTAGGCACGGCATCTAACAATTGTTTTTAAAAAAAAATCTTAAGCTCACCCAAATCTTTAAAAAATAAATCTAAACTATAAAAAGTTAAATGACTCATTACCGGATTTTCAAGATTTGCCATGTGGCCATAACACACGGCGATAGCCTAAATACACTCGGCGAAAGGTTTGTCGAGTTTTACAGTCGAGAAACCCTGTGTCGACGAACACATGTTTACCGAGTGCCACTTGGAACGGCTAGTTTGCTAAGTGCCATGCGTGGCACTTGACAAACCCTAGAAAGCCTGATGTCCCAAGAGCACGCCATGTGTCCGGCTGAGGGTCCTGACACTTAGCAGCCCCCAGGGCGTCCTCAATATAACATGTTTGCTAAACTCTAAATCTGAATACCACTTGACAAATCTCAATCGGTTTGCCGAGTGTCTTCGATAACACTCAACAAACATATATTAAAATGTACAAATTTGTGTCATATAGGTGTTTGTCGAGTGTCTGAAAAAATATACTCGACAAACACCCCTGCACCCGGTAAAACCGTGTTTCCGGTGGAGACCTATAATACTTAAGTATTAGTATTCTCGATCTCTCACACGTACAGGAGTAGAGCAAATTATATAATTAGTGCTTGATTAGTCGTAACAATGCGTGTCACTGCGTGCTCATGAGCTGATCCATTCAATCTACCCTACTATATAATTAGTGAGTTGAGAGAGTGGACACATCACCCCTCTGATAAATCTTAGCCCTTCATCTTTAATCATCTACCATCTGAAAAATCTCAGCCCTTTATCTTTACTCTATTAAAAATAAAAATATTAAATCTTAGTTATTCCTTTCAGCGCAAAATTATAGGAGATTAGATCGATCTCTTTTCTCCCACATATTTCCATAATAACCAGTCAAGACTTTTCAGATTATCTAGATCATTCCTTTTATAAGATGTATATCTTTTCGGATAATAGCTTTATATTTAAATGACTTTCTTAGTGGTTGGATATCTTTCTATATAATAACCTTTCATTTAAATAATTTTTCTTAGTGGATGGATATCTTTTCGATTAAAGATCTTCCATATAAAGAACTTTTTTTAGTAAGCTGATATATTTTTCTCTAATGATTTTTCTCATACTAAGATCTTTCCTTTTCGGTTTGATCTCTTTCCATCTAATATGAGCGTCATGATCGGAAGGTGCTTTCTTTCTATATGGATGAGTTCTCGATTTTCACAGCGCACATTATAAAAGGGGAGACCCGACCCAAGCAGAACACACCCATTCTTCCTACTCGGCAGTCCTACTCCCAAAACTATCACAATCGCTGGAGGAACTTCGAAGGGCTGTCCAAGGGCAGTCCAACTCCCAAAACTATCCTGATGGCTTGGACTACAAGCAAATATTTTTCTTATGTTTTTATTTAATTATTTGAGGATATGACAGTTTAATTTACACATGTAATTATTTTTTGATGCTGCTACAATCTTTCTAACTACTAAATTAAAGTTCTAAAGAATCTAACTCCTGACTAATAATATAATTGTTTTTTTATTTTTACCGGTGCGTAGCACGGGTACAATACTAGTTCTACCGATGGGATTTGTAAAACAATAGGCAATTAGGCATCTTCCCCCGTTATAAATAACCGGCGACGCCAACTCCGTGGAGCTCTCAGCTGCCTCTCTCTCACTCTCGCACATCCTCGCGCCTAGCTCGTGAACCCTAGAGAGATGCAGCCCACGACGTGGGAAATGCAAGCCATGGCTGCGG
>KE371052.1:12711-41879 GCA_000418225.1 Zizania latifolia
CGCCTCGCTGCTGTTCGCCGCTGCTGCTGCTGGCCAGAGCGCCGCCGCCGCCCCTGGCCGGCCTCCCTCCGGCCATCCTTGCCGCTGCTCCACCTCCCCTCGTTGGCTGCCCCATGCCAACACATCTAGAAAAAAAGAAAACAGCAAAGAAAAACAAGAGAAGAAGAGAACTCGCTGCCCGTTTTTCTGCTTCCTTTTTGTCGTCGGCTACCGTTCTTCGGCCGATTTCACCGCAGCATTGCCATCTCGTCACCCTGCTGTGAGAACCTCCTCCATCTTCCTTGTTTATCTGAATTTCGTATAGTATCTTAGCATTTGTTCACAAGTTCTACTTCGTCGAATTGTATTATTGTTCTTCCATCCCAATCGATCATGTAACGTTATTGTTTATTGTTTACCAATCCTATCTCTTGATTATTATCATGTCGTTCATCAAATCCAATCTATGCAATAGTTTATTTATCCATCAAGTAGCAAAAATAGAATCTCCTAATCATAGAACACCCAGTGCTTTTCTTCGTTCCGCCGTGTTCCACCTGGAGATCATAGTTGTCTTGAGGCGTCGTTTGTTGCCATTCCGTTTCATATACCAGAGTTGATATTTGTCATCAACCCTCATAGTTCATCGTGTCGAATGCCAATGTGTTCCCCTTTCCTTAATCCAATCCATCGGTCGTGATTTAATTGGTGTTTGGTTGACGGATGTGTGATGTTAATTGAGTGTTGTCATTGATCGTCGATTGTCCATCATTGTTTGTCATCGCCCATCGTTGGATTGTGTCGATTCAATCTAAACCCGTCGACATGGTGGGTGGTAATTAGCCTTGCTTTATGCACCCTTCTCTAGAGAAAGAAGTTCTTAAGTGTTGGAGGACCAAGGCTTATACCCCAGTTGAGTTGCCTGTGGAATTGGAGCTGAAGCTATGCTAGTCCGTCATTCCGCCGCTGTTTTCCTGCTATGTGAGGACTAAGTGCTACTTATGTAAGTTTCTAATGTTTATTCGTTTGAGTTGGATCTGTATATTAAATTGTCACTTTGTGTATCCTGGCTGATTCCTGGATAGGGATTTAATACATGAAATGTCTTGAAAATTTGGTTGCTAAATTTTCAGGCGTGACAAGTTGGTATCAGAGCTCCATCTTGACTGTAGGATAAGCCAAATGGTCAAACCCTTAATGACTTATTTTTGGAAGAGAAATTCTCCTATTTTCTCTATCTTCCTCCTCTTATCTACTCTGAGTTGTAAAATATTCTCTACTTTCCCCCGATCCTTCAAAATATCATAGTCTTGAACCTTAGTGGTTAACTTGTTGAAGAGAAATTTTTTTGGGATGCCGCTGATGCTGAATTTTGGAAGAGAGAGCTATCAGTCAATCGGTTGTGACCCAAGAGAATCCTGAAGGAGAGAAAGGAATGGAAGGAATAAAATCGAGGTTGTCAAGTTTAGCACCTAGTCAAGTCAGATCCAACAGTTCATGTGTCGAGACAATAGTGAAGCCCCAAGCGTCGCCCCCTTCCCAACAGCTCAAGATGTCAAAGAGTTTGCTAAAGTTGTTCCTACATCAGTCCAGTGCAAAATCAAGTTCACTCTTTGGAGTCTGCCTCAACTGCCAATAAGAAGTCTCAGCTCATTGATATGGAAGCCACCTTCGTCAGGCACAAGACAAAAAGTTCAATTGTCGCCCAGTCATCAAGCATTAAAGAATTCTAGAGATGGAACAAGAAATTGAAGAGCTATGGAAAGAAGCTGCAAGATTGAAGCAGTAAAGTGTTTGTCGGTCCCAAGGAAAGGAGTTCAAGTGCCTGTCTCTCTGCAGCAAAGCAAGATAAAAAGTAAATAGTTGAACCCCTTTTGATCCTAAGCCCTCTATTTGAAGTTCAGATTAGTATCGCTTAGGTTTAGTTCGGTGTGCTTTGTTTGCTTTGTGTGTAGCGTATGTGTTACATCGTTTCTTGCGATGTGATCATATTAGGTTGTTTGCTTCAAAGGACCTTGAAAAGATTGATATTCATAAACATCAGATCAGTAATAAAAAGGGTTTAAGGTCTTATCTATAGTTCCGATCTTCCTTCTCTCCTGTTTTCGTTCCCCTCTTTCCTATAATCCCATCAGATGTCAGACTCAAGGAAAGAAAATGGCATCAAACTTCTGTTCTCTCAAGGAAAGAAAATCTGACATCATCAAAAGCTCATGTTCTCTCAAGAAAGAAAAACATCACCAAGAGCTCCTGTTCCAAGTTCACTGCTCTTGTTCAGCATGACAATGACACCCAATTGTATCAAACAGAAGAAGTGAACCCATCTCAAGCCTCAACTCAACAGAACCCTGTCGTTGCTATTTTACAAGATCAACTTCAACTAAATGCCAAAAGCCAAGTACCGGTTCTTGTTTTGTACCAGTGCAAAATCAATAGGCCAGTAGAATATGTGTTCAAGAGGGTGTTGTCAAGAAATGCACTTTGGGAGCCATCAGCGCAGCATCAACTGAAGTAACCATGTCAAGGGTATTGAAGCTTGCTTTACCAACCATGAAGATGTCTAGTGGTTTTCGACCATGTTCCCATTCAGCCAAGAATCCGAAGAGAAAAGCAAAGTTTATACCAGAAGCGTCACCCAAAGTGCCGCCGCCTCTGCCTCCCTGCGTCGGTGCCACCCTCCTCTCTCCGCCGCTGGCTTCCTGCTCGCCGCTGCCTCTCCAGCCCCACCGGCCAAGCCCCTGCTGCCTGCGCACACCTTTGCTTCCCTCGCCTCGCTGCTGTTCGCCGCTGCTGCTGCGGGCCAGAGCGTCGCCGCTGCCCCTGGCCGGCCTCCCTCCGGCCACCCTTGCCGCTGCTCCACCTCCCCCCATTGGCTGCCCCATGCCAACGCATCTACAAAAAAAGAAAACATCAAAGAAAAAGAAGAGAAGCAGAGAACTCGCTGCCCGTTTTTTTGCTTCCTTTTTGTCGTCGGCTACCGTTCTTCGGCCGATTTCACTGCAGCATTGCCGTCTTGTCACCCTGTTGTGAGAACCTCCTCCATCTTCCTTGTTTATCTGAATTTCGTATAGTATCTTAGCATTTGTTCATAAGTTCTACTTCGTCGTATTGTATTATTGTTCTTCCATCCCGATCGATCATGTAGCGTTGTTGTTTATTGCTTACCGATCCTATCCCTTGACTGTTATCATGTCGTTAATCGAATCCAATCTATGCAATAGTTTATTTATCCATCAAGTAGCAAAAATAGAATCTCCTAATCATAGAACACCCATTGCTTTCCTTCGTTCCGCCGTGTTCCGTCCTAGAGGTCATAGTTGTCTTGAGGCATCGTTTGTTGCCATTCCGTTTCATATACCAAAGTTGATATTCGTCATCTACCCTCATCATTCATCGTGTCGAATGCTAATGTGTTCCCCCTTTCCTTGATCCAATCCATCGGTCGTGATTTAATTGGTGTTCGGTTGATGGATGTGTGAAGTTAATCGAGTGTTGTCACTGATCGTCGATTGTCCATCATTGTTCGTCATCGCCCATTGTTGGATCGCGTCGATTCAATCTAAACCCATCGACATGGTCGCTAAGGCTCGATCGGTTAAGCCTTTATGTGTACCTTTAGTCGATTGTCTCTTCATCTGAAGCCGGGTGAGCCAGTTTGTTCGACTGCCGTATTCTACCTCGGTCGTTCAACGAAGCTTATTCGTATCTATTCATTCCATCGTCGCTCATTGACCGTTTCATTTAATCCAAAGGAATAATGCCGAGATTATTTCTTTTATTCATGTACCGTTAGTTGATCAATCTTTGGTCATATCTATTCAGTGCAGTTGAGTGGATTGTTCATGATCATACCTGTGATGTCATTGTTCAATCGTATTCAACCTAAGCCTGTCCTTTGGTCGAGAATCCCCTCGATCATTCCACCCTTTCCAATCTAAGCCGTCCAGCGATTGTCGTAACCCAATTGAACTCTCTTCTTTCTTCTTCTTCAGCAATCTCCAAACCTGGTGGAATCCAACCAATTGGTTAGTTCTGTCCCCATCTCTTCAATCCAGCCATCATCTCATTCTAGCCTCCTTTTTATCATTTCCTTTGATCTAAGCTGAGGAATGTTCTCGTGAATATTTCTTTTCCTTTAGAAGTTTTATCATTTCATGTGAATGGAATTAAACTTCTAAAATTCATATCTTTTCCATCCTAATTTCGTTTCCATCCATTGAAGTTTCATAATTCTTCTTGATTAATATACAACCATGTAATGTTATTTTATTATACTATTTATTTGGTATTTCTTAGAATTTTTGTCTCGTTTTGCGTGCTCGTATAGATTTCATCGTCGTCAAGAATCCAGAAGTCTTCGTTCAAGCTTCGTGAGGTTAAGTGAGAGTGCAAGGCTAGTCATACATGTTCTAACCTTGATCATGTTAAACCTATGATTTAAATCTCTGCTTTCATTCAAAATGTGCATTTATTTTGGAATGTCATTAGGAAGGTTTTAACCTAGTTTGTTAATGCCCCCTGTTGTTTTACCTTATTCCTTGTTTACCTAGAGATTATCAAACTTGACCTGTATGAATCTTTACTATAATTTATCTGGATTCTTAGGATTGCTTAGCCCTGCTTAGAAACTAGTATCACATTCATCATGCTTATTAATACAACTTACATTTTATTGTTGATTTATATAATTACTTGTTGGTTATTGTCGTTACTTAGTGATGGAATTGTGCCCAAGAGAATTCTGGGAGAACCGTAAGTTCTGGCTGAGGGCCGGAAGTTCTGGGTTCTGGAGCATCCGAAAGTTTCGGACCAGCCCCAGTTTTGGTTTTCTGGAGGAGACGGAAGTTCCGGTTTAATCGGAAGTTCCGGCGTACCTGGACGAACCAGAAGTTCCGGTTAGACCGAAAGTTCCAGGTCGAAATAAATTCGATACACAAGGTTATTTTTGGATGTTCCGGTCAGAACTGGAAGTTCTGGTCCAGGCGAACAGATTAGGTCTGTTAGGCTTTAATACAGATTAAAGGCCCTTGATAGGGCACTATATAAAGAGAGGAGGGGCTAGCATGAAAAGGATGCTGTTTAATGTTGGTTTGACCAAACCCTAGCCGTCACCTCTCTTCTCTCCTCGATTGCAAGTGTTGTGATCGATCTCCCCGAATCTCGCGAGTGGTGCTAGCACGCCGACGCGAGGTGATCCTGTCCTCGGACGTGTGGATACCGTGGAGGCACTACTCCAATAGTGGTGCTCGTCTTCTTCCCGTGGAGATCGCCGGATCGTAGGATCGCGTCGTCTTCATCGCCGGATCGCCAACGAACGAACAGAGCCGGGAGGAGCAGCTCGAGGATGCGCTTCATCGACTCTACTTCCGCTGCCCGAGTGCGTCTCGAGGCTTGAGGTAACGATCCATGATCCCATTGCACGCATGGTTTCTGGGCTAACGGGTTAAATTTTTAAAATTAAGCGCTAGCGTAGCCTCCCCATAACCCGACACTTAGAATGGCAGTCCTTCGACTAGGTTACCCATGGAGGTAGATTGATTCGGTTTGGGATAGTCTCTGTGTTTGTGATCCTATGGTTGCCTCGAAAACTGAGAGACAAACAGAATTTAGACAGGTTTAGGCCTCCCTGAGGATAATAACCCTAGTCCTGTATGATGGAGTATGCGCAGATGAGTGTGATTACAGAGCTCTCACACGCGTAAGCTATGTGTAAATCTAAGTGTCCTCCTGAGGGAGGTACCCCCGGCCCCTTTATATATCTTAGAGTTCAGGGGTTACCGTTACATTTTAATTCCTCCAATTAAGTCCCTTTACAGTAGGCAAATCACTAGGAATCATGGGCTAATAACCACGATATTATTTGCCACCTTTACTAGTCATTCAAGACCGGCGGTTACGTCTTTAAGTTATTGCCAGCGATTAAGTGTGTGGGCCTGCTATCGCCTCCGCCTTTCGAGTTATTATACTTGGGATATTTCCTGACTCCTCAACTCAGGGCGTCATCCGAGCTTCCCTTTACATCTTGCTGACTATTTTGCTGCCGACCACCGGTCTAACTCCTTTCATGGTCGTCTTCAATGTCTTGTCTCCTGACCCCTTATTCTGTCTGACCGCCTTAAGGTGACTCGGGAGGTATCCCGGGGTCATCCTCCTGTCAGGAGCCCCTGAGCCCTTTACGACCGAAGGGCGAGAGTCGTCCGGGTGGAGTTAGTTTGCCGTGAGGAGCACAAAGATGAGCTTCTTGATGAATTCTTTTTGTTTATCTGGTAGGTGCACCTACCGAGTGTAGCCCCCAAGCCTGGAGTTTGATAGAAGATCAGGCTTCAGGGTCCAATGTCTTGCATACTTCAATAAGACGAGTCGTTATTTGATCGGGCGTCGTTGGAGCGAGGGACGTCTGAGGCCCCGAGGTGACTAGGCGATCGGGCGTCCTTGGAGTGAGGGGAATCCGAGCCCCCGGGCGTTTGGGCGATCGGGCGTCATTGGAGCGAAGGGAATCTGAGCCCCCGGGCGTTCAGGCCATCGGGCGTCGTTGGAGCGAGGGGAATCCGAGCCCCCGGGCATTTAGGCGATCGGGCGTCATTGGAGCGAAGGGAATCTGAGCCCCCGGGCGTTCAGGCGATCGGGCATTATTAGAGCGAGGGGAATCCGAGCCCCGGGCATTCAGGCCATCGGGCGTTATTAGAGCGAGAGAAATCTGAGCAACCGGGTGTTCAGGCGATCAGGCGTCATTGGAGCGAGGGGAATTCGAGACCTCGGGCGTTCAGGTGATCAGGCGTGGAGCATAGGCGATGATCCATGATCGATCTTAGACGTCTCTTCGCATCCCCGCTTCATCGGCCATCCAATACGTCTCCAACGGTTGGCTGTGGTGGTTGGGGAAGTTGAAGTGGTTCGGGTGACAACATGGCCTTCCATTTGGAGCACATCTCGATGCGGTTGTGAGGAATTCAAGAGATCAGTCCGTTACTTCTCCGTCGGCTATAAATCCTCCCCTTCGTCTTCCTCCCGTCGTATGCTTTCCATTTGCATCCAAGCTTTTGCCTTCTTCTTCCTTGCGCCAAACTCCTTGCGCTGGCTCCCCGTTGTCCCGGCCACCATTGCAACTGTGTAGTGTGCTACCGTAAGGCGCGCCGCTTGTTCAACCTCAAACCCATCGCTCCTCCATCACATCCTCTGATGGCTCCATCCAAGGATACCATTGACCGCTCCACCGAGTTCCACAACTCCATCTCCTCCAACCGACGCTTGAAGTACCTGGAGAAGGCCAGTGTTCTCCCGGCTCAGGCGCTGTCTCTTTGGCATCCGATGGCCGACGAATCATTCCTAACTCCGAATACCGAAGAGCTGGTGGTGTTTGAGTCATTCCTCCTCTATGGGCTCAGACTGTCGATGCACCCCTTCCTCCGAGGACTCCACCACTACGACATCCCCCTTGTCAACCTCAACCCTAACTCCATTCTCCAAATCTCCATCTTCATCCACCTTTGCGAGGCCTATCTCGGCATTGAGCCGCACTTCGATCTCTTTCGCTACTTCTTCTACCTCAAACCGTATTCCAAGAGGGTAGTCGGGGGGGGGGCAGACTCCAACTCCATGACAGGAAGGCCATCGAGTACATTCCTGTCGCCCTCTTGACCTTGAACAACGGCTGGCACAGCCAGTGGTTCTATGTTGAGAACAACGAGCTGGCCTTCTCCCTGGAGCTCGACCGTCTCCCGACCTCGACACGGACCTGGTCAGACCATTGCGGTTTAGGCAACCAAGGTCAAATTGATGAGCTGGTCCGGATGGTCACCCCTTCCGGAAGCAGCGGTTGACAGGTGTCATCGTGGCCCTAAACTTTATGCTCCGCCGCGTCCAGCCCTACAAGAGCCGGGTGCGGTCAGGGTACGACTACGAGGGTCAGACCGACCTCTCCCGTGAGTCTCCGGAGGTGCTGTCCAAGGAGGAAGCCAAGGTGCGTGTGTGGGAGTTCTTCGTGGCAAAGACCGAGATCAGCAACGAAGACTGCCCGAAGGCCTATTGCCTCGCCAATCACCGACCAGAGATAAGGTGTCGCACTCGTCCTTATTTGTGTTTTGTAATTGTTTCCTTTTTGGCCTTTGCGAGATCACCTACGGGGTGTCGGGTGTGTTGTGATACATTGTAGGGGCGAGACGTGTTCTACTCCCTTGCGTCGGTACCAGAGCAGCCGCGAGCGGTCGGCATGAAAGATCAATCGGGTCGATGGTCCGATCGGTAAGAAGAAGAAGGAGAAAGCTCCCGCTGCGAAGAAGCCATGGACGACGGTAGCATCCAAGGGCAAGCCTAAGGTGTCGTCGTTGTTTCCGGCGAGGCCGACGCTGAGTCAGAGACATCAGAGGGAGCCCCCATCGATGTCGTGGTGGTGGTAGCGACCTTGTCCTCCTCGCAGTCTCCACCTCTACCGTCACCTGCACCGGGAGAGCCATCGGGCAAACTCCGACCAGTGAACAAAGTTGCTTTTCAGAAGTCGGGCAGGTAATTTCTTCATTCCTGAAAGCATATATGATAATATAGAATTTCGTGTCTTAACTTGTGCATTCATTAGGCCGCCGACTCTGGAGCCCGAGGGAGATAAGGTCTCCACCGCAGGGGCAGTCGGTGTAGGTGCATTGGTGATCATGCCGACACCCGATGCAGGCACATCGGGGCTGATAGCGGCTTCGAGAGGTGTCGGCGCAGGGGCGCTGGTGGTAGTGCCGACCCCTGACGTGGGGTTATTGGGGCCGACGGTCACGCCAAGTGACGCTGACATAGGGACGTTGGCGGTCGACCCGGCCCCTGCCATGTTGATTGCTGGGCTCCCGGGGGAGGATGTTGCGGTGGTCCCTCGACCGACTATGGCGCCAGTGGAGTCTGGAGATCTGGTACCTTCTCTCGGCCTAGACGACGTCAAGCGGGATGAGGAGTGCCGACAGCTCCTGATCCAGCTAGGGCTGGTGGCAGAAGTAAGTCATCGTAGGACTTTGTTATACCTGTACTTATTGAATAATTGCAACTGACTAAGTATTATCACATCGCGTGTTAGAGCATCTAGCCGACCACGCGGACAAATTTTACCAATCCGACGCAATGGACCATGGGGCGAGCAACGCCTGAGTCCAACAATTAGAAGCCCAGCTGGCCGAGGCCAAGGCTAGGCGAGAGGCGGTGGAGAAAGAAGCCGCCGACCTCCGCACTATGCTGGACGTTCAATAATTTGGTAATGATCACGTACCTCTTGTACCTTACCATTGCATTCATGAAGTCATTCTAATTAGCTCGGTCGATAGACTGCCATTCTCTTGTGGTTCAGCTAGAGACGGCGATTGGGCGAGGCCAAGGAGGCCAACAAGAAACACGCCGAGGCGGTCGGTGAGTATAAATGTACAGCCGACCGGTACGTGCTTCCACTTGAAAGTCCGAGTACTCATCTTGACGTTTTAATCGTGTTGTAGAGTTGCACCGGCACGTTAAAGCCCAATTCGATGACTTGGAGTCTCGCCTGACTTGTGTTCAGGCGAACTTCGACAACTGCCGTGCTGATGCCGAGGCGTTGTTGAAGATGGTGGATGATGAGCCAATGTGCGTCGACCTGCCTAAGAATGAGTTCCTGGAGTGGCTCTGCAGGGCGCCCGTGTGCCTTTGGAACCATGTCCAAGGGTGGTTACATACAGCGCCGGCGCAAACGCTCGGAATTGTCCAAGCGCCATACCCTTACACTCAGCTTGAGCATATTCATGAGGGGTGGCCGTCGACTATCGAGGAAGCCGACGTGGAGAAGTACTATGCCGAGGTGAAGGAAACAACTGACGTGCTAATCCAAGACTTGAAAGTATTCTTAGAAGAAACGTCAAAGTAGTATAATTTGATATGTAAAAATGTTGATGTAAATATGATAGTTTTATTTTAATTGTAATGACATTTGGAGTTTTATCCGCATGTTCTGCCCGATCGCCCAACTTGTTAATTCCCGAGTGCTTGGTATAGCCTTAGTTCGCAACGTAGAGAAACTTAGCCACATACACATATATTGAACCGCGGGCTTCACAAGTCTTTAGAAAGGAACACAGAGGCGATCGGGCGATAAGCATAGCGGAAACAGATCATGAGGCGAGTTTGATGAGCCCCCGAGCATTCGACGAGTTTACCAACAATACCTCTCCGTGGAGTGGAACGGATACCAACTCGGGGTGATCGGTCGAGGCAACGCCCGACCGATCGCCAGAGCTAGAGCGGGTCGTAGACTCTAGGGTAAAGCGACAACAAGGGATGAGCACTCAAGGGTCAGACGGGGTAGAATTATTGGAGAAACGAAACTATTATTAACTCAGGATAAAAAATACGTAGCTTATAATATCGGTGATAAAATTGGCGTAGATGCTCGATGTTCCAGGAGTTGGGGATACGCTGTCCATCTTTCTGAATCAACCGAGAGGAGCCTAGCCGAGTCACCTCCGAGATAATGAATAGACCCTCCCACGGGGCGGACAACTTGTGAGCACCAGCCGTAGACTGCACTCGGCGAAGGACCAAGTCTCTGACTTTGAATGACTGACCGCGTACATTACGATCATGATATCGGTGAAGTACTTGCTGGTACTGGTCAGACTGAATCATTGCGGCCAATCGGGCTTCCTCTAGGCTATCAATGTCTTCTTCTCTTGTTTGTTCGACGGCCCCCTCATCATAGTGTTGAATTTTAAAGGACTTGTGGAGCATATCCACAGTTAGAATGGCCTCTGACCCATAAACTAGGAAGAAAGGAGTCCGACCAGTAGCTCGGTTCAGCTAAGTACGAAATCCACATAAGACAGCCGGTAATTCGCGCAGCCACCGACCGCCATACTTGTTGAGAGGGTCGAAAACCCTAGCCTTCAAACCTTAGAGAATCATGCCATTGGCTCGTTCACATTGACCATTCGCCCATGGATGTGCTACAGATGTGTATTTCACCTCAATGCACCAGTCTTCGCAAAATTCCCAGAAATCATTGGCGGTGAATTGTGTCCCAAGATCGGTGATGATTTGATTAGGGACGCCGAATCGATATGTAATTCCTTGGATGAAATCCACAGCCTTCTTCACAGTGCAGGTCTTGAGTAGCATAACTTCGATCCACTTAGTGAACTTGTCAATGGCGACGAGTTGGCGATCATAACGCTGTCGAGCCCCCAGCATGCAAATGGCCACGAGGGTGGGATTGTCTGAAGTGCTTGTGCGGGGAGATGATTTTTCTTGGCGAAAAATTAGCACCCTTGGCATCTTCCGACAAGTAATTTGGTGTCTTCGTTAGGAGTCGGCTAGTAAAAACCCGACTAAAACACCTTTCCCACAAGAGTCCTGGCTCCAGCATGATTTCCTCATATTCCCGAGTGCACCTCTTTCAGGATTTCGGACCCTTCAGATCGACTGACGCATTTCAAGAGCACTCGGGTTGATGTGGCTCGTTTATACAGTACCGACCCCACGACGACATATTGTTTACTTCGTCGGGCGAGACTAATGGCCAAGTCCTTATCTTCGGGTAATTTGGCAGTGAGAATAAAGTTAATGAGGGGTCGGCGCCAGTCTTCTTCATCTTCGGTGATGACAATGATGGTTGGCTTCTCCTTGTCATCCAAGGATTCTGCTTCTTCAATCTAGACCGATGGTTTCTAGAGTTCTTGGATAAATACCCCACTCGGCACTGTGGCTCTGAAAGATCCCATCTTGGCGAGGCAATCGGCGGCCGAGTTCTCGTCTCTAGGGACGTGGTGAAACTCGAGGCCAAAGAACTTTCCTTTGAGCTTTCATACATCTCTACAATAGGCATTCATCTTTTTATTGGTGCATGACCAGTCTTTATTTACTTGGCTAATAGCTAACTTGGAATCTCTATAAACCATAAGTCGCTTAACCCCGAGTGAAACAGCAATATGCAGGCCGTTAACGAGTGCCTCGTACTCGGCCGCATTGTTTGATGCTTTAAACAAGAGTTGCAGGACGTATCTCAAGCATTCACCCTAGGGGGAAATTAGGGGAACTCCTGCACTGGCTCCATCGATGCTGAGGGAACCATCAAAATACATGACCTAATGTTCTGTGGTCTCAGCTATCAGCAGGAGTTGGATTTTTGTCCGCTAGACGATTAAGTCGGCGACAGTTTGAGATTTGATGGCCGTTCGGAGCTTGAAGCCGAGGGCGTATTCGCCCAATTTAATAGCCCATTTAACAATCCGACTAGTGGCGTCTCGATTATGGAGGATTTCGCCGAGTGGGTATTCTATAATAACATCCACTGGGTGATCCTAGAAATAATGCTTGAGCTTCTGGGCGGTAATGAGTACAGCGTAAAGCAGCTTCTGGATCTGAGGATAGCAGATCTTCGATGGTCCGAGTACTCCTGATATGAAATATACTAGGCGTTGACTGGGTAGGCGTGGCCTTCTTCTGGCCATTCGACGATGATGGCGGTGCTGACCACATGGGTTGTAGCGGAGATGTAGAGAAGCAAATTCTCTTCGGGGGTCAGCGCAACTAGAACAGGCGGCGTGGTGAGAAATCTTTTGAGTTTTGTAAATGCCTGGTCTGCCTCCGGTGTCTAGATGAAATCACTTTCCTTTTTGAGTAGTTTAAAGAATGGCATCCCCTGCTCACTGAGTCGAGAGATGAAACGTCTGAGTGCTATCATGTAGCCCGTGAGTCATTGGATATTCTTGACACAAGTCGGCTTAGCCATGTTTTGATTGCAGATGTCTTCTCGGGATTGGCCTCGATCCCTCGGCTGCTGATGACAAAGCCAAGTAGCTTTCTAATTAGCACTCCGAACACGCACTTCTCCGGATTGAGCCTCCATCTAAACTTTCAGAGGTTGTCAAGGGTCTCCTGGATGTCGATGATTAAATCTCCCATCTGCTTAGTCTTGATTACGACATTATCCACATATGCCTCTACATTACGCCCAATTTGGTTGGCGAGACAGCGCTATATAGCGTGTTGATATGTAGCCCTAGCGTTCTTGAGCCTAAAGGGTATTGATGTATAACAATAAGCTCCATATAGAGTGATGAATGATGTCTTCTCCTAGTCTTCCTTCTTCAAACTAATCTGATGATATCCCGAATAGCAATTCAGGAAACAAAGGAGAGAACTGTCGGCTGTGGAGTCGACCACTTGGTCAATGCGCGGCAGAGGGAAGGGGTCTTTTGGGCATCGCTTGTTAAGATCAGTGTAGTCAATGCACATCCTCCATTTCCCATTTTTCTTTTTTATAAGGACCGGGTTTGCTACCAAGTAGAGATGGTACATTTCTTTAATATACCCGGCTGCTAGCAGCAGGTAACTTCTTCTTTTATGGCCTCTTTACGCTCTTGGGCGAATCGGTGTAGCTTCTACTTGACTGGCTTGGTGGTCAGATAGACGTGGAGTTCGTGCTCGATTAGCTCCCTTAGTACTCCTGGCATCTCCGAAGGCTGCCAGGAGAAGATGTCGACGTTGGCGCGAAGGAAGCTAACGAGCGCGCTTTCTTATTTAGGGTCTAGCGATGTCCCAATCAACGCAGTCTTGGTAGGGTCGGCGTTCGATAGCCGAATAGCTTTGTACTCGGCCAGTGAAGGCGATATACCCGACGTCGATGGCATGGTGGTCGGGACTTCGGTGTCAGTCGGTGGCATAGTTTTGGCCGCTCGAACGGTCTCCTCCATTCGAACAGATATATCCACTTCCTTCCCCAAGGTGAGGCTATCAAATTCGTAGGCGTGTGTGATGGCGACGTCCCCCCTGATTGAAAAAGCTCTCTTTAGGCCTAGAATTTTGAGAACCAGATATGTGTAATGGGGGATGGCCATAAACTTGGCAAGTGACGGGCGTCCGAGTATGGCGTGATAGGCGGTCTCGAAGTCGGCGACATAGAATTTGATATGCTCGGTCCGATAGTTGTCCTGAGTGCCGAACATCACGAGGAGGGTAAGTGTGCCAAGTGGGATGGTGCCCTTTCCCTGGACGATCCCATAAAACGGCGTGTCGGTCTTCTCCAGCGCTTTAGTGTCAATGCCGAGCGCTGTGAGTGTACCCTTGAATAATACATCGAGTTCACTGCCTCCATTAATGAGCACCCTCTTCAAGCGCACTTTAAGGACCATGGGGTCCACTACCAACAGAAAACTGATCTGACTTGGGAACGTCGGTCCACTAGTCATCCCGAGTAAAAGTAATCGGGACTTTTGACCAGCAGAGGCGCTTAGGCTCGCCCACGTTGATCGTGTTGACTCAGCGGGCAAGGAGTTTTTGTTTGCGTTTGGTCTCTGCAGCGATCGCCCCACCAAATATCATGGAGACCGTCCGGTTGGGCTCCTGAAAATCATTTTTGACCGGGCGGTCGATGTCCTTGTCTTCTCGGCGAGGTTCATTCTTGTCATCCTGACGTCGCTGATCCGCCCGGGGATGACTCTGCGATTCTTGGAGTATTTGGTCTTGAAGTTAATAACATCGGTGCGTCGTGTGGCTGCTGTTTGGATGGAATATGCAGGGCTTATCGAGGATCTCCTGCATTACCGAGTGCCTCCTTCCCCTTTACTTGGGCTTCTCCTCTATAGCCATGACGTACTCGGGCTTTCTCTTCTGAGTAGTCAGACGAGAGGACTCGGGCTTTTCACGGTCGGTGCGTCGTGGTGGTCAGCGATCATCATCCGAGCGTTTCTTCTCCTTCTGAGGTTCTCGTGTGGCCGGGCGCATTTGTTCAAGCTCGGCTTCTTCCGCATTAGCATATTGCTTGGTGACGGTGATCATTTCTCCTAGCATCGCTGGCTCATTCATAACCAGATGGCGGAATAGCTCTAAAGGCTTCCGCAACCCCTCCTAAAAATTCCGAATTACGTCATCATTGGAGATACTGGCCACGGTGTTCCTCCGCTCTAAAAATCGATGAATATAGCTTCGAAGGGATTCATCACTCCCTTGTCGTATTTGGCGTAGATCATACTGAGAAGCCGGCCTTTGCCAGGTCCCCTGGTAGTTGGCGATAAACATGTCATATAACTGATCCTAAGAATCAATGGAGCCCTCTAGGAGTCTTGCCAACCAATTAATGGCGGTCGGCGCAAGCATCATAGGGAGATAATTCGCCATGATGTGCTGATCCCTGTTTGCTGCTTGAATGACTGTATAATATAATCGTAGCCATTGTGAGGGGTCGGTCTTGCAACCATAGGGCTCAATACCTGTCGGGCGAAAACCCTTGTGCCAGACAACCCGGCGGAGTTGTTCCGTGAAAACCGAGAACCCATTATGGCGAGAATTCACATCATCACGCCGGTCGGCTCCCGGGGTGCCGTGACTTCGGTCATATTGCTCTCGACGACGCATTTCGCCACGTTCGCGATCTCCACGGTGGCGAGAGATAATATTGCAAGCGTCACGCACTTGGTTGATGATTTCTAGGGTGTCGCCTGAATAGGAGTTCCCTGGTGCTCATTTAGTCAGGAGCGCCGCGAAGGACTAGACGATCAGGTGGCCTATGTCATTGCTCGGGCCCTCTGGAGTTTCGGAGTCTCAGGGAGGGCGGAGAGCGCCCTTTCAATGGTGACCAGATTCGCCGTCAACGTATGGTATACGGTGTGACCCTCAAAGTCCACCGTGAAACCTTCTTGATTGTTCTTATGAGAGCCTTCAACCATGGAGGCCTTGCCCTGGTGAATTGAGCAAGCGACGTTTCGCTGCCAGCGCTCTCGGCGATGGCTGCTAGACTCGGCAGCATTGGTAATAGGCTCGTCGTAAAAAACGGAAGCCGTCATGATCATGATGGAGCTTGGTGGCGGAGTTGGTGATCTGATCGACGTGCTCCGCTTCTTGGATCATGCCGAGACAACCTTGGTGAATTGGCGTGGCTGGATCATGCGTCCATTCGGGGTAGAGAAAATGACGTAGTCGGCAGGGGAGTCGTTGCAGATCATTCGGCGGGCGTTTAGCGGGGATGTGCGTTCGGGTGTTGGGGTCGCCTGGTTGCAAGGGTGAGCCGCCCCTGGGTGATGGAGGGAGTCGGCCGCACAGCGGACAGCCACGGCATCTTCGCCTGGTTGACAGCAGTGTCAGACAAGACGAGCTGGCGCATGGTGTCGCCAATAAAGGTGAGGCTCCTAAAAGTGATGACGGAGCCTATGGGGACCTTGGTGCTGATGTTGCAAATGATGGCCATAGGACCTAAATGAGAAAATCACAGAACCGCCCCTACCTGGCACGCCAACTATCGTTACTTAGAATGGTAGTCCTCCGATGGGGTTACCCACGGAGGTAGATTGATTCAGTTTGGGGTAGTCTCTGTGTTCACGATCCTATGGTTGCCTTGAAAACTAAGAAAGACAAACAGAATTTAGACAGGTTCGGGCCTCCCTGAGGATAATAACCCTAGTCCTGTATGATGGAGTATACGTAGACGAGTGTGATTATAGAGCTCTCGCACGCGTAAGCTGTGTGTAAATCTAAGTGCCCTCCTGAGGGAGGTACCCCTGACCCCTTTATATATCCCAGGGGTCGGGGGTTACCGTTAGGTTTTAATTCCCCCAATTAAGTCCCTTTTCAGTAGGCAAATCACAAAGAATCATGGGCTAATAACCACTACATTATTTGCCACCTTTGCTTGTCATTTAAGACCAGCGGTTACGTCTTTAAGTTATTGCTAGCGATTAAGTGTGTAGGCCTGCTGTTGCCTCCGCCTTTCGAGTCATTGTACTCGGGATAATTCCTGAGTCCTCAACTCGGGGCGTCATCCGAGCTTCCTTTTACATCTTGCTGACTGTTTTGCTACCGACCGCTGGTCCAACCACTTTCGAGGTCATCTTCAGTGTCTTGTCTCCTAACCCCTTATTCTATCCGACCACCCCAAGGCGACCCTAGAGGTACCCCGGGGTCATCCCCCCGACAGTTAGTAAACTGGATCATGAATTAAATGTCACTAAAACTTGGCTAAGGTGGGTTGTGAGTACATGGTCCTTGGTTCTACTAGTCGTACTCATGATACTTTAAGGACCGGTTTATGGGCCACTTTTGCACTGTAAACTCGTACTCACCACAAGCCAGCGCGGGCAATGGTTTGACCGAAAGCCTAGAGATCCTGGGTGGAACATCGAGATGGCCGATAGCCCTACACTGGTGTTAAGTCTTGGCTATTCGAATGAGGGTGCCAGGGGGATATCGGGTATGATGGGATCCTAGGGTGTGAAGCCTGGAGGATCTAGGTAGATGGTCATATCATAGCCCTCCTCCGAGGTACCATGGTGGTATTGAGGAGCATGGCGATATGTGTAGGGCTGTGTCTTGTGGGTAAAGTTGTGCACCTCTGATCAGAGTAAAATTATTTGAATAGCCATACCCACGGTCAAGGGTGGCAATGCTGGGTCACTCATGATTAGTCCCATTATTACTTAATTAATCTGTTTTACTTTCTGTTCAACCTGGATAGCTCTAGTTAGAGTGGATTGGTTGGTTCTTTTGGGCCTGATGACTTTGGATAAGAGTTATTCAGTGATTGGTTAATACTGCTTTTAAGGTTTCAACTTAATTAGAACTACTCTTTAAATTCTGCCTCTCTTAAATGCTGTTTTTATGCAAAAAGAGCCCTATTATGCCTTTCTTTGAAATCCCCTTGCATCACCTGCATTTCGCATGTGACTTATTGAGTACGGTGGGTGGTACTCAGCCTTGCTTTATGCACCCTTCTCCAGAGAAAGAAGTTCTTAAGTGTTGGAGGACCAAGGCTTATACCCCAGTTGAGTTGCCTGTGGAGTTGGAGCTAAAGCTACGCTAGTCCGTCATTCCGCTGCGGTTTTCCTGCTGTGTGAGGACTAAGTGCCTCTTATGTAAGTTTCTAGTGTTTATTTGTTTGAGTTGGATCTGTATATTAAATTGTCACTTTGTGTACCCTAGCTGATTTCTGGACAGGAATTTAATACATGAAGTGTCTTCGAAATTTGGTTGCTAAATTTCCGGAAGTGACCATTTGTTTCCTTGTCAATTATAGGTCAAATTGACTACCATGCTCTGTACACTTCTAGGTTTTTAGGACCTGTGCTGGAGCTAAGCAGATTCTCCTAGGCCTTCGAGTGTGAAGGTGCAAAAATCCCTGTGCGATTTTTGTGTCAACAAGTACCGGCTGAGAAGTCTAGCCGGTAATAAAGTTATGCGTTTTAGTACCGGCTGTGCGTCTCAGTTGGTACTAATGCATGGAGAATTAGTCCCGATTAGGTTCCCCACATAGGACTAAATGGGTGTATTAGTTTTGGTTAAATAACCAGTATTAATTTTCCACCCCTTTAGTCCTGGATGGATAGTACCGGATCGAAAACCGGGACCAAAGGGGGGTTTTCAACCGGTACTAATGGCGAGTTCTGTATTAGTGTTATTTTGACAAATGTACTAGCTTAGTACTCAAATGTTCTCAATGTTACTCTACCTTAGCTAGTTCCAATTTTTAACAAAGTTGTGTGACTGTAGAACTCCTTCATTTGTAGAGCAGCAAATATGACGGAGGAGCAAGCTAGAGGGTAGAGGCACCAAATGCTATTCTATGCAGGAGATAATGGTTGCACTGCTCATAGTCATAGGTATTACTATTACTGTATACAATTATCTTATCATTGCTTGGTAGGCTCATTTGTGCTTTCCTGTGAGAAATACGTTGTCAAATTAAGCACGTTAGCAATGTGCAATGCAATGCAAGAGTTCTTACTTATCAGTAGTGATGAGGACATCACTGCTAAGGATACAACCACACTGGATTACACACTGGATTACCAAGGACCGATGACTCGTGCACGAGTTCATCAATTAAATTGTCAGGTGAATTCGTTCCTCGTTACTCAAGCAAATCCTTTTATGAATGGAATACTACTAAGTTCGGATTATGATTGTATTATACTTAGGAACATCAGAGAAGAGACCGTGGATCGGATAGCCGAGTGGACAAGGGGAGATCAAGACTGCCGACCGGGCACTCGGGAGATGGCGTGTACAGGCCACCGACCATGACGATCGGGAAAACGCCGAGTCCGACTACCAGACAAGACGGGAGTCGGACTACCAAACCAGTCGAAAGTCAAGACCAGTTGGGAGTTGGGCTCCAGATCAATTCGAGTTAGAGTCCTAGTAGGTTAATCGAGTCAGTCTTAGGTTTAGGGTTTATTCTCGAGTCCTACAAGGATATGGCCCACGTTATAGATGGCATGTCACGTCTTGTAACCCTTACAAATAGATAGCCGCCGTCATGGTTAGGACTTGGGTTTTGCTTAGATTATCCTGCCATTGCAGTTTCACCGTAGATCGGTTTGTAGAACTCCAAACTTCAAGTTCTTCAGATTAATATCAGCAATCCAGATTGCGTTTACCTTGTTCTTGCAAAGTTCTTCGATTGTTTGCAGGATCAAAACCTTCGTGGTGAGGTCGACTACGTGAAAGCGTGGTTGATAACGACTAGACGTGCGGGTGTAGCAAATGCAAGGTTACGATCGCTAATCGGAAACATTAAAACATGAACGTCCACTCGTCGCCTCAATAGAACGTATCAAAAGATCGGGCCACTAATCGCATCAAGTGCACATCAAGTGGTATCAGAGCGAAGGTTGCCCGCTAGGTATATCAATTTATCCTTGTTTATTTCCATTACCAAGAGTCTAGAAAAAGCCACACAAAAAAAAATTCGTTGTTTCGTTATAGATTAGTTTTCCGCTGTCCGAACCCTATTGAGCCTTTTGCAGGTTTAATCTCAGTATTGCTTTATTGAGTTTGAGTCTGAGTTCAAGTCTGGTTGCTAGTTTAGAGTCACATTCATAGAGTCTAGTTCGAGTTTTGCTTTGTTGCGAGAGCCTTCCTTGAGAGATCAAGTTCATCTCGGTTTCGGATTGTAACCGCCTTGTGTTATTATCCCGCATCGCAAGCCTGTTAGTTAGGTCGCAAACCACCTTGTGTCAATCGCCCTGCACCGCTGGCCTCCTTGTTTCAGCCGCAAACCTATTAAGGAGATCTTGTGATAGCCGAACAGAGAAGAAAGAGTGCAGAAATTTCTGATTTGCGCATAATTCAGTAAAACAGCCATAACTTTTACATACGGACTCGGAATCAGGAAAACGAGTACATTTCGGAGATCTACAGAAAAAGTTACATCCAACCAAACCCTGCTTTGCTAGGTTTGGCGATTTTATCTTGCCCAAATTCGGCCTGGAAGATTGAGTTTTCACGGTACCAAAGTTCTCAAAGCACGTTGCCAGTGTGTTTTGTGGAGTGAAAAGAGATCAAAAAAAAGAAGAGAAAAGAAAAAGAAATATCCGAAAGAAGAAAGAGCAAGATAGCAACAAAAGTTTTATAAAGTGCTGAGTTTTCCAACGCTTGTTCAATTGTGCATGCGTCTCAGAAATCCTTTGTATCCTACTCTCGCTCGCTTAGGCTAGGCCCTAGGGATGAGTCTCAACCAGTGACTTTGACAAGTGATTGGGACCCTTATTCAATTTTGCTAATTCTGTTATTAAATTTTGCTATCCTTTGCTACTATATACTGCCTGCCAAAATCCACATACTTCCTATCAGTACAGATTGCATCCTTGTAATCACACCTCACACTCGTCGGACGTCCCACCTCTCCAGTCATACCACCTGCTTCAATTGGTAAGAGCTTCCTAAGAGCTTATTAAGACGAGAGAGAGAGATTCTACTCTGCTCCAGTTTTGTAGTTGATAGGGATAATACTTTTGCGTTGTTTCTATTCTCTACTAACAATGGCAGGTGAGGTGAATGACTTCACGGATTGTGCGTCAAAGGAGGAGTTCCAAAGGCTTGATGATTAGATTAACGCTAATATCACTACTATGAATGACATGTAGTTAAGCATCCAAGCACTAGCTGGGAGTATTACTACTCTCACCGCTAGTGTTCAACAAGTAACGACAAATCAACAACCCCCAGTCCCAGTGTCTGAGGGTGAAGATGATGAAGAGGACACCGAGCACAGTGACACACACACCGCAGCCCGTGAAGAATGCCTACGACGATGACACCAACGTAATCGGCGAGGGCCGGGTGGTAATGATCACCATGAAAATCAGCAATAGAGAAGAGGTAGTGATGATCCTTTTGCCAAAGTTAAATTTACTATACCTTCCTTTGCTGGTAAGTATGATCCCGAAATATACTTGGATTGGGAAATGACAGTAGAACAAAAATTTAATTCTCATCTAGTTCCAGAAATACATCGGGTTAGGCAAGCAACTAGCGAATTCAAGGATTTTGCCATTATCTGGTGAAATAAATTGGTAAAATCTGGATTGGAACCTGATACATGGGATCGGTTGAAACGAGCTATGTGCGACAGATTTGTTCCTCCACCATACAAATGAGATTTGAGAAAGAAATTACAATGCTTAGATCAAGGTAATAAGTCCGTTGAGGAATATTACCAGGAGCTACAAATAGGCATGTTGCGTTGTGAGGTAGACGAAAATGAGGAGGATAAAATGTCTCGTTTTTATAGGGGTTTGGACGAGAAATTTAGGACATAGTTGATTATAAAGAATATAATTCCATTAATAGATTGTTTCATCTTACTATATTGGTTGAGAAAGAACTGGAGGGAAGATAGCAGATGTCAAAGAACAATTTTAGGAATACGACTACATCGAGGCCTTCTATGGGATACACCAAGACTTCGTCGAGCACCGCATTTCGGTCTGCTGCCCCCTCTGCTGATAGGGCGCGTTCAACAGCACCGTCATCAACCAAACAAGGAACCAAGGTAAGTAAGTCGGTTCAAGCGCCTACACCTGCAAAAAGCTCGTCATCAATTGCTTCCACTGGACGAACAAAGGATATTCAATGTTTCAAATGCAAAGGATTAGAGCATGTGCAACGAGATTACCCTAACCAGCGGGTGCTGATTGCTACTGAAAATGGTGAGTACACTAGTGCAAGTGAAAATAAAGATGAATTAGTACTTGCCACTAACCATGCAGGCAATGAAGATGGATATGACCCGCTTAGCGATCACGAATTGGAACAAATATGCGCTACCGACACTAGCAAATATTTGAGTATTGTCGCACAACGAGTTTTGAGTGCTCAGATGGAGAAGGCGGAACAGAACCAACGCCACAACCTATTTCAATCAAGATTTGTTGTCAAAGAAAGAGCATGCCGCGTTGTCAATGATAGCGGAAGTTGTAGCAACCTTGCTAGCTCCGATCTGGTTGGGAAACTTAACTTGCCCACACAACCACACCCACATCCATACTCCATCCAGTGGTTCAATTCTTGCGGTAAGTTGAACGTAAGTAAGACTCTAAGAATACAATTTTTGGTAGAGAATTACCATGATAGTGCAAGTTTCGATGTTGTGCCCATGCAAGCGTGTTCTTTACTTTTGGGTAGGCCTTGGGAATATGATAAATATGTTTTGCACCGTGGGAGAACTAACACATATACTTTCACCCATAATGGTAAGAAGATAGAATTGATACCAATGAACCCTGCTGGAATTTTAAAAGACGATGTAGCACGAGCTGAACATGCAAGAAAATTAAGTGAGTCGAAATCTAAAAATCAAAAAGTAGCCAAAGATGTTTTTCAATCTAAAAAGGAGAAGATTGAGTCACATGTGAGGAAAGACATAGTCAATTTGAAAGGTGCTTCCATGCTAGCTACTAGATCTGAAATTTCTGAAATAATTAACCATGAACCTGTTTGTTATGCTTTGATTTGCAAAGAGGTTTTCTTTCCTCTTGATGATTTGATGACCTCTTTACCTCCTGTTATTGCTAAACTTTTACATGAGTTTTCTGACGTGTTTCCCACTGACGTACCCCCGGGTTTGCCACCTATGAGAGGAATTGAGCATCAAATTGATTTGATTCCGAGAGCAACATTACCAAACCGTGCACGGTACAGGACCAACCCTGAAGAGACTAAGGAGATTCAGCGCCAAGTGCAAGCCCTGCTCGACAAAGGGTACGTACGTGAGAGTCTTAGTCCTTGTGCTGTTCCAGTTATTTTGGTACCTAAGAAGGATGGATCATGGCGCATGTGTGTTGACTGTAGAGCCATCAATAACATAACAATTCAGTATCGCAACCCTATTCCTCGATTAGATGACATGCTTGATGAATTAAGTGGCTCTGTAGTGTTTTCCAAAGTGGACTTGCGTAGTGGCTACCACCAAATAAGAATGAAATTGGGTGACGAATGGAAGACTGCGTTTAAAACTAAATTTGGCTTATACGAGTGGTTAGTAATGCATTTCGGTTTAACTAATGCACCTAGTACATTTATACGAGTAATGAATGAAGTTTTACGTAATTTTATTGGACGATTTGTGGTAGTATACTTTGATGACATATCGATTTACAGCAAGTCTCTAGGTGAACACAAGGAACATCTGCGTGCTGTTTTTATTGCTTTAAGAGATGCACGTTTGTTTGGTAACCTCAAGAAGTGCACATTTTGCACCGATCGAGTTTCTTTTCTTGGTTATGTTGTGACCCCACAGGGTGTTGAAGTTGATGAGACCAAGATAGAAGCAATCAAGAGTTGGCCCACTCCTAAAACGATTACACGGGTGCGGAGTTTCCTCGGGTTAGCTAGATTCTACCGACGGTTTGTGCAGGATTTTAGCACCATTGCTTCACCCATGAATGAGCTCACAAAGAAAGGCGTTCCATTCCAATGGGGACAAGCACATGAAAACGCTTATAATCGGCTAAAAAAGAAATTGACCCATGCACCACTGCTCCAACTTCCTAATTTCGGTAAGGTTTTTGAACTCGAGTGTGATCTAAGTGGAATTGGGATTGGAGGAGTGTTGACATAAGAAGATAAGCCGATTACATATTTTAGTGAAAAGTTGTCAGGAGCTAGTTTGAACTATTATACTTATGATAAAGAATTGTATGTTTTAGTTCGGATATTAGAAACATGGCAACATTATCTATGACCCAAGGAGTTTATTATACATTCAGACCATGAATCATTGAAACATATTAGAGGCCAGGCAAATTTGAATAAGCGGCATGCTAAGTGGGTAGAATTTATTGAATCATCTCTATACATCATTAAGCATAAGAAAGGTAAAGACAATGTAATTGCTGATGCTTTATCTAGACGTTATACCATGTTGTCTTAGCTTGATTATAAAATCTTTGGATCAGAAACGATAAAGGATTTATATGCCACTGATCTTGATTTTAAAGAAGCATTTGCACATTGCCGAGAAGGAAGGACTTGGAATAAATACACTCTGAACGATGGGTTATTATATCGCACTAACAAATTGTGTATTCCGGCAAGCTCTGTTCATCTTTTGTTTTTGCAGGAGGCGCACGGAGGGGGATTAATGGGACATTTTGGAGTAAAGAAGACAGCGGATGTGCTGGCCACTCATTTCTTTTGGCCAAAAATGAGACGAGATGTTGAGCGTTACATTGCTCAATGCAACACTTGCAATAAAGCTAGGTCTCGTCTCAATCCACACGGTCTTTACATGTCTCTACCTGTTCCAAGTGTTCCTTGGGAAGATATTTCTATGGATTTTGTTTTTGGATTACCTCGGACTAAGAAGGGAAGGGATAGTGTATTTGTTGTAGTGGATAGATTCTCAAAGATGCCTCATTTTATTCCTTGTCATAAGAGCGACGATGCTACAATAGTTGCTGATTTGTTTTTCAGGGAAGTCATTCGTCTTCATGGTGTGCCACGTATAATTGTTTCTGATCATGATATAAAGTTTTTAAGTCACTTCTGGAGGACATTATGGTAGAAATTGGGGACGAAACTACTGTTTTCTACCACATGTCATTCCCAAACTGATGGTCAAACTGAAGTTGTGAACCGTACATTGTCAACAATGTTGAGAGCTGTTTTGAAGACCAATTTGAAGATGTGGGAAGAGTGTCTACTTCATGTAGAGTTCGCTTACAACCGATCACTACACTCTACCACAAAGATGAGTCCATTCCAGGTGGTATATGGTTTTAACCCTCATGCGCCTATTGATTTATTACCTTTACCATCTTCTGAGAAAATGAATTTTGATGCTAAAACACGTGCTGAATTTGTACTTAAGCTACATCAAACAACTAAAGAACATATAGAATGTATGAATGCAAAGTATCAAATTGCTGGTAATGACAGTAGAAAAGAAGTTATTTTTAAACCAGGTGATTTGGTATGGTTACATTTACGAAAGGATAGGTTTCCTGATTTGCGTAAATCAAAATTAATGTCTCGTGCTGCTGGTCCTTTTAAAGTACTTGCAGAGGTAAATGATAAGGCATACAAGATTGAATTGCCTGCAGATTATGGTGTGAGCAATATTTTTAATGTTGCCTACTTGAAACTCTACCTGGACGAAGAAATTGACGTTGGGTCGAGGACGACTCCAAATCAAGAAGGGGAGGATGATGAGGACATCACTGCTAAGGATACAACCACATTGGATTACACATTGGATTACCAAGGACCGATGACTCGTGCTCGAGTTCGTCAATTAAATTATCAGGTGAATTCGTTCCTCGTTACTCAAACAAATCCTTCTATGAATGGAATACTACTAAGTTCGGGTTATGATTGTATTATACTTAGGAACATTGGAGAAGAGACCGTGGATCGGATAGTCGAGTGGACAATGGGAGATCAAGGCTGCCGACTAGGCACTCGGGAGATGGCGTGTACAGGCCGACGATTGTGACGATCGGGAAAACGCTGAGTCCGACTACCAGACCAGTTGAGAGTCGGACTACCAAACCAGTCAGAAGTCAAGACTAGTCGGGAGTTGGGCTCCAGATCAATTCGAGTTAGAGTCCTAATAGGTTAATCGAGTCAGTCTTAGGTTTAGGGTTTATTCTCGAGTCCTACAAGGAAACGGCCCACCTTATAGATGGCATGTCACGTCTTGTAACCCTTATAAATAGATAGCCGCCATCATGGTTAGGACTTGGGTTTTGCTTAGATTATTCTGCCATTGCAGTTTCGCCGTAGATCGGTTTGTAGAACCCCAAACTTTGAGTTCTTCAGATTAATATCAGTAATCCAAATTGCGTTTACCTTGTTCTTGCAAAGTTCTTCGATTATTTGCAGGATCAAAGCCTTCGTGGTGAGATCAACTACGTGAAAGCGTGGTTGATAACGACTAGACGTGCGGGTGTAGCGATTGCAAGGTTACTATCGCTGATCGGAAGCCTTAAAACGTGAACGTCCACTCGTCGCCTCTGTCGAACCTATCAGAAGATCGGGCCACTAATCGCATCAAGTGCACATCAAGTAGTAATTCAACTCCTGAGAATTTATTTTTGTTTCTTGGTTTCTTCACAGTTGTGTTGTACCGATAATATATTGTCTGATTTTATAGAAAAAAATACAATATCTCATTGAAGAAATTACCAATAATGGCAACATACAAATTTTCACTTTAAGGATTTTCTTCTTGCCAAATTTTGATTGAGTTTCAAGGGGGAAGGATAGAGCTTGCCACAATGGATCCAAATCTGGGCCATCCCGAAGCTTCCCCAAATAAACACGACCGAATTCAGCGAACAAATGTGATGGCCCATGTTTCAGGCAGGGCGAGAGGTGGCTGGAGGTGGGAGACGGGTTCGACAGGTGGGGCCACCTATCAGTGGTGAAGCTCGAGGGAAAAGGGAAAATGGGCATGTGGGATTAGCTAGGCCAGAGCGTGTAGGAGAGAAGGGTGAGAGAGAGGAATGGTCCAGCCCAAATCGAATGGTTTTTTATAAATATATTTTTCCTTTCGTCCTTGGTATTTTCAGAAAATACATTTATGAATAGAAAAATACATTTAAGCTTTAGAAAATGTCAGAAAAATTCTAGAAAATTATAAGGCCTCTAAAATATTAAATAAACTTTTCCTAGCAACTTTCTATGTTAGAAAACTTTTCAAAAAAATTTCCTCCATCTTTATTTATTGTGTTTGTTTCATTTCTTTTTATTGTCTATTATTTATTTTTTATATATTTTTTCAAAAGTCAGGCTATGACAATACTTTACCTAAAAGACACTCTCTCACAACGTGTTGTCACATGTCAAAATACCAATACAATACCATGAATAGAGAAATGTGATAAAGTCCTTTGCATACCCATCATAATGCACCTACACAATGCTAGGTCTCATCCACTCCCCCCTAAAGAGTCAATCGTTGAGGAGTGATTCTTGGCAAATGGTTGGCCCTCTTTTGTGCTTGACAATATACATGTCATGCCTCGACCATCCCACAAGTAACTCGGTGCATCACATTAGGATGTGGTATAATCCAAACCAAGCCATACCAATCTACATACAATCTTGTGGTTGTCTTGTTAAGAAATTTAATCAAATCTCGTTGTAAGATCGAAATACGCTAACCACGACAACCAGAGGGAGGGTGAATGGTTGTAGTACCCCAAAACTGATACCAAAAATAAAATCAGAAAGCTAATTTCTAACCAATCTGCAAAATTTATGACTAGACTGAAATTCTCGAGGACTCAGGAAATTTTCCGAGGAGATCTTAAATTTCCCGAGGGCTTTCTCGAGAGCTCAGCAAATTTCCCGAGAACACTCCGAGAGCTTTCCGAGGGTAGAAAACAGCCCGACTAAGGTACGGTAAAACGAGTGTAACTTTAAAACCCTGACTCAGATTGATCTAAAATTTTAACATAATAAACTAGATTTCAATACGAAACTTTTCTAGGAGATTTCACTCTCCCCTCTAGTCTTTTTGTAGTTCCTCATGGCTGCCACCATGAGCCACAAAAATAACAACTTTTAGAATCTTAATCCAACTAAGAATCCATATCCCTTACGAATCCTCAAATCCTAATTTCTTCCGAATTTGCCTCCTTTCCATATCTGCACACATCCCGCGTATGCCGTATGAAAAACTCTCTTTCCATATTCGTACATATCCCGTGTACGCCATATAGAAACCTCATCTTCATATGCCACATCCTCTAGCTCGAGCATCCCGCATGACATCCTTGACCGTTCTGAGCCTCAACTCCTCCCCGAGCCTAGATCTGATCCCGTCATAGACCACGACTCGCCCTCAAGCTATGCCTGCACATGAACAAACCAAGAAATCCTTTTTCTGAGCATAAGTACTTTCTAACTTAATCAGTCTAATTAATACTTTCCAACCTAACTCAAATATTCCAATCAATCATAAACATGGTGTATTTATTGACTAAATAATTTAAAGCACATGATCCAACTCGAACATCAAAAATACGAGTGATCCAAAATCCCGAGTGCTGAAATCTCTCGGGTGCTGAATCCTCTCGAGAACTGAATTCTCTTGAGGGCTGAATTCTCTCGAGGCTAAGTGCTTAGTGCCCGACAAGAGTGCTTGACAACTCGACTAAAGTGCTGGATCACTCAAACCAATCAAAACCAATTCGTTCAACACATTTCAAGATCACAACCAATTTGTTTGTCATAAATAAATGATCATGCACATGATCTCACAATCTCTCCCTTGATGAACACATTGGCAACACCATTAAAAAGCACGATTTTTTTTTGATTTTTGAAAACTCAAGCACAAGCACAAGTTTTTCTCCCTCAAAGATTTTTTCAAAGAACGATAAAAAAAACTTCCTCGAAAATTGATTGCAAAATACAATGATTTCATCAAATACAATTTCTCCCTCTAAGTATTTCTCCCCAAATTCAAATTCTTTCTCCCGTTTTGACAATGATTTCATCGAGGAAAGCAAAAGAGAGAAATTATCATGAGAACATAGATTTCTTGATTTCTTGATTTGAGAGCTTTGAAGTATACCTAAAGCAGTCCACATGACAAGGGTTGCAACACAAATAAAACTAAGGCACAACTCTTGATGAGGACATCACCGCTAAAGATACATCCACACTTGATTACCAAGGACCGATGACTCATGCTCGAGTTCGTCAACTTAATTGTCAGGTGAATTTATTCCTCGTTACTCAAGCAAGTTCTCCTATGAATGGAATACTACTAAGTTCCGGTTATGATTGTATTTTAATTAGGAACATGGGAGTAGACCATCGGCCATCGGCCATCGGCCATCGGACACCACTCAGACCACCGATCTCTATCAGCCGAATACCGACCACACATCGGCCATCGGCCATCGGACACTACTTGGACCACCGATCTCTATCGACCGACTACCGACCACCATCGGCTCACGGCTATTGGC
>KE371052.1:129800-140048 GCA_000418225.1 Zizania latifolia
TTCTTTCCCCGTTGACAATCACTCATCATCCCCATGGTATACACCATGGCTCCTCAAATGGTGAGGAGGCAACATCGATCCTCACAAATGTTATTTTGGCTACCAATACTCTTGTCCACTCATTCTTTTCATCTTTGCATGTCCATTTAAACATTAGTGGTCCTACCCATTTTTAGGCTAACAATTAAGTTAGCAAACTTATTTGGACATCATTATTTTGTTGGAGAATACGGATACTATGATAGCTAAAAACAAAAATTTCTACCACACACACCAGGAAATCTTGCTAAGAAAGGGACCATAGATTATTACCACTAGACGCGCAGAGTAGTAGAAGAAGCGTTGGAGTATCGAGCGAATCCAACACGCGCACGCCGATGTGGTTATGTCACAGCATAAAATTTTCAAAACATAAAAGCTGTGAATAAAGTAAAATGAAAAGGAATTTTCAGAAAAAGAAAATAAAAATAGAATTTTCATTAAAGAAAAGAAAGGATTTTTGGAGTATTAAAATTTGGGAAAGAAATTTTTGCAAATAAAATGTTGCTCAAATTTTTCAAGAATTTTTTTGGAATTTTTCAAGAATTTTTTTGGAATTTTTCTGAGTCAAAAATGTATTTTCTGAATTTTTGGATCTCTTTCTAAAAGAAAAAGAAATGAAAAATCAATTTTTAAATAAAAACCCTAATTCCTTCCTTTTGGGCCGGCCTTTGGCCAGCCCGTTCCGCGCGCGCCACTTCACCAACCCGCTCCCACGCGCCTCGCCAGTCCACCTTCGCCCGTAGGCCCAGCCGTCGAGCGCGCCCCGCCAGCCACTGATAGGTGGGCCCCCACCTGTCAGCTCCACCCCTAACCTCTAGCCAACTTCCCCGAGCCCTAGCGCCACCCGTCGCCACACCAATCTGCCTCCGCCATTGTCTTGGGCTGAATCCAAGCCTAGATTCGTGCTCCTCATGCTCTTCCGGTCATTTCCACCATTTATCCGAGCCCAGCCCATGCCCGGAACCACCCCGCCCGCCGACCGGCCGTAACCACTACCCACCTTCGTCGTGCCACCAAGTCCACAGCCAACTCCACCGGTCGACCCTATTTAAAGTGCCCCTGAGCACCTGGCCATCGTTTAGACACCCTAGCCTAAACCCTAGCACCGCCGATCACCGTCTTCCCGTGCGCCGTCACTCTGCCACCTCTGTCCGCCTCTAGCTATCGCTCGCCGTCGCTCCGTGGCCACCAGCCTTTGCCGTTGCCACTGTCATGCTCACCGTCGCATTCCAATCCTGAGCCACCCCACTACTGTCGTCACCGACAGCTGAAGCCCCCTCCCCGCCATCGACTCGAGCCACCCGTCGCCTCCATCTCGCCGCCGGTCGCCTCCCGTCACCACCGTCCGCTCAGGTAAGATCCCCGCACCCTCCTGATCTCGCCGGTGTCCTCAACACTGGTCGCTGGGCCACCGTTCACCGGTGACCCTCGGTCCCCATGCCGCCGCCATTGCCCTGGCGTGGAGCTGACATGGCCGCCACGTCAGCACCACGTCTGCCACCCCCGCTTGCGTGGTTGCCACATGGCTGCCACTTGGCCTCCCGCCTGCGCATGCGCAATCCCCTCCGCTAATGCCATAAATCAGAATTTTCTTTAGATAAATAATTTAGTATTGTGTCATAATTCGATTTATTTTCTGAAATTAACATAATCATGTTTAAATTTCAAAACTTCATATCTAATTCATCTGAACTCCAAATTTAACCATTCAAATTGCAGGATTTTTCTAAAATTGAGCTCTACCCATTAAAAATATGTTCACACACAGAATGTATGCGCATCTGTACTGTTTTGATTTATTGTTGCTTGCTTGAACTGCTGTTTAGTCTTCGAAGCGTCGAAAGAGCCCGTTTATGTCAAGGAGTCACCAATTTTCATCCCTGTTCAGCAAGGCAAGTTGTTCAAGTTCCCCATTTGATCATATTGAACCCATGCTTCAGAGCTATTATTCTTTCAAATGTGCATTTTATTTTAGAATGTCACTGGGATTGGGATATAAACCTGCTTGTATTTACCCCTGTTGATTATTTACCTGTTCCTTGTCTACCTAGGGAGTATTTAACCTGACCAATATGAATCTCTATTATGATTTATCTGGATGCTTAGGAATGCTTAGCCCTGCTTAGAAACTAGTATCACACTCATCATGCTATTTAATACCACCTACATGTTAATGTTGGCTTATATGATTACTAGTTGGTTAATGAATTGGTTTATGAATTAAGTGTCACTAAAACTTGACTAAGGTGTGTTGTGAGTACAAGGTCCGTGGTTATGCTAGTCGTACTCATGACACTTTAAGGACCGGTTCATGGGCCACTTTTGCACTGTAAACTCGCACTCACCACAAGCCAGCGTGGGTAATGGTTTGACCAGAAACCTAGAGATCCTGGGTGGAACATCGAGATGGCCGATAGCCCTGGACTAGTGTAAGTCTTCGCTATTCGGATGGGGAGCGCTAGGGGTATATCGGGTAGATGGCTCCTGGGGTGTGAAGCTTGGAGGATCTAGGTGGATGGTCTTATCATAGCTCTTTTCCAAGGTACTGTGGTGTTATTAAGGTGCATGGTGACATGTTGTAGAGCTGTGTTTTGTGAGTAAAGTTATGCACCTCTGATCACAGTAAAACTATTTGAATAGCCATGCCCACGGTTAAGGGCAACAATGCAGGATCACTCGTGATTAGTCCCATGATTGCTTAATTAATTGATTTACTTTCTGTTCAACCTAATTATCTCTGGTTAGAGTGGTTTGATTGGTTCTTTTTGGGCCTAATGACTCTGGGTAAGAGTTATTCAGTGAATGGATTAATACTATTTTAAGGTTCCAATTTAATTAGAACTACTCTTTAAATTCTATCTCTCTTTAATGTTCTGTTTATGCAAATGAAACCTATTATGTCATCATTTGTATCCCCTGTGCATTATAACTATTCTGTTTGGATAGCTTGCTGAGTATTCAAAATACTCACCCTTGCATTCCCCCACCACCAGAAGAGGAGTTCGCTACTGAAAATGAAGGTGGCGCCTTTTGAGCCAGACCCAGTCAAGTCTGCCTGTGGAGTGGAGTCACCGCTGCGTCAATAAAGTTAATTAGGAGTTATTATTGTTTGTCATTATTGTTTTAAGGTTCCAAAGCCACCTCTATAATAAGCACTTTATTTATTTCGTCGTGAATAATAATGCTTTTGATGTCCAATAAATTGTCTATTATGTGCCTCGGCTGATTCCTAGACAGGAGACTTTTCACACAATAAATCGCAAGGAAATAGTTGGAATTTTTAGGTGTGATAGGTTAGGAAGCCGATCATTGTGGTTGGGAGTTATGGTCGGGATTCTCGAGGACTTCTCCTGACCTCTCATCCTTCAAGCCGATGATGCCATTGATCCAATCAGCTGTGTTGATGTCGATGCGAAGCAGTAAAGCAACGCCTCTACTGGTATCCACACATCCTAGAGTGGAACATCGATCCAAAGTGTACTAGCACTCGGGCGATCAGCGAGGTGGTCAGGCTCGAGAGAGGTGATGGCAACTAGGGTTTCATGGTGGCTAACAGATTAGCACGTGTCAAAAGGCATACCCTACATGAACTCCTCACCCTTATATTTATAGACGCCCTAGCTTGGGCCCTTCTGGCCCAACCAAGACTCTAATCGGATCTCTATCCAATCTATTCAGATCTTTATCAAAAATGTTTGGATCTCTATCCAAATTGAGACCAATTTGAATCCTATTCAAATCCAGTTTTCCATCCCGTTAAGTGTACAACCCTGTAGGTTCACATATACCTTGGTTAACGTACGGAAACTCATTTCTAGTACTCCGTCAATAGCGGCCTCTAGCAAAGCATATTAACCCAAGTATATGTAAAGATCATATCGGATAAACTTTGTAATGTTCTCATGTATAAATCCCTTTGCCACATGATATTGATTGAGCACAATGTGAGACTCGTGTCATCCTATCAATAGCTCATTCTCTATCTCGATTTCCGTATTGGATTATAACTTGTGATTAAGTCCTTAATCATGTCGGCATGGCCATGCACTTTCATAATCTATTACATCGAGAGGCCTAGGATAACTCCCCCATAAGGAGGGGGAAATTCCATCTTGATCACTCATATCCCACTACATGTTTCATAGCATATCCGAAGATTACTTTTATTACTATCTAGTTATGGAGTAGCGTTTGGTCAGACTTATATTGAGAACCATGATGGTCTCAGGTCTAAGGACTTTACATAAACACTAGTGAGATCTACTGATGACACTTTAAATCTCAATAGTGTCTCATAGTGGGTCTATCTAACATATGTTCTCTAACATATGTCTATGTTATTGATTTGGTATCTCGATACCCATGATCCACGAGACATAATCATCAATCAATACACATGCTGATCTCAGTCATATCTGTTCCATATATAACTTATATTCGATCAGAGATCATTTAGAAATAGTTATATTACGAGTCTCATGAATGAGTCACATACTCATTGATCTACAATGATAATTTCTATTTGAAGGAACAAAAACAACTTTATTTCATAAACATAGTATGCCATGTACAACATATCTGTCGGGGATATGACCTCTAGGTACTCCACGCTAGGCTTATCAGCTCAGACCGAGAGCAAGTCAATCTAGCATTGGAGTCCGGTATGGCCCATGAAGGGGGTTCAGTCTCGATAAGGAAGGTTAGATCCTTATCTTGCATTCAAATCCTAGATCCAGTATAAAAAGATATGTTTATACCAGAATCCTTATAATTAGGGAATTAGCATCCGAGTTTAGTATATGATCTTAGATATCAGGAAAACCGACTTGGGATAGAGTCCTAGGTCATCGGGCTCGTCCCTTGATTATATAAGGGGGGTGAGACACCGCACACAGAGACAACTGATTCATCTTACTTTCAATGCCTTAAGCCTTCATCACTTAAGTGTATTGCTTTGTAAGCTTAGACACCCTATAATACACCAAAACACTATTTGTAGGGCTATTATTCCTCGAGAGGCCTAAACCAGTATAAACCTTGGCTCTTATTTCCTAGAGTCGACCATCGGTTTCAAAAGTGTTGCGCTTCCCTAAACATCTATTCACCTCCTCGGGTACCTCCTTGGGTAGACTACTCAGTGATTCACTGACATTTGGCGTGCCAGGTGTTGGTACACGGAAACTTTCACCCTCGACGGAGTCATCCAGAGGACCTGCATTGATGGAGCTCTAACCCCGATGCATGAGATTCTGAGAAGACTTCCCCGAGCATGCAGGGATCGACTCGCTAGCTGTGAGATAATGTATATGATCATTGATTTATGATGAACAAATTAGTTTGATGTTGTTATGTGATGAACAAATTGCTTTGATTGGTATGAGTGGTCGAGCACTTTGGTCGAGTTGTCGAGCACTCTTATCGGGCACTCAACATTTAGCACTCTAGGAAATTCAGCACTCGGGATTTTGGATACCTTGGATTTTTGATGTTCGAGTTGGATCATGTGCTTCAAATTGTTGATTCAATAAATTCACTTTGTTAATGATTGAGTTAAGTTGGAAAGAATTAATTGGACTGATTGAGTCAAGTTGGAAAGAACTTGTGCCTAGGAAAGGGTTTCTTTGTTTGTTCATGTGTAGGCATTACTTGAGGGCGAGTCATGGTCGATGACAGGATCGGAACTAGGCTCGAGAGGAGCTGAGGTTCAGAACGATCGAGCATGTCATGCGGGACGCTCGGGCTAGAGGATGCTGCACATGAAGATGTGGTTTCCATATAACGTAAGTGGGATGTGTGCGAATATGAAAAGGATGCGAGGTTTCTATATGGCATACGCGGGATAAGTGCAAATATGGAAAGAGAGGAAAGTTGTAAAGGAGTTAGGATTTGAGGATTCATAAAGGATATGGATTCCTAGTTGGATTAGGATTCCAAAAGTTATTAACTTCGTGGCTCATGGTGGCAGCCATGAGCGATTATAAATAGACTAGAGGGGAGAGCAAAACATATGTACGAGGATCAAGAGAAAAATTAGGGGTTAGCCTTTTGCTCTTCATCTAGGCCTTTGGACGTGATTTGGTAAGGGGTGCTTTGGATGTACCTTATAAACACTCTTATATAATAAAGATTCATCTTCAAGCATTAAGAAGTGTGGTATCACGTTCTTTCTTCTTAATGTTCATCGGTTTGCATTGTTTTGGCTTATTCTATAATTTTACTTTTACTTGTGATTTAATTCGAATTGATTCATCCAAAATCTTGCTAGGACATTAAAAAGAGATCTACAAAGTTTCATTGATTAATTACTCATATTTTAGGAATAATTAAGGTTTTGATTTTTGGATCGAATCTGCTCTATTTTTACATTACAGCAAATCCCAAGAATCATAACTTTTGATTGGGAACTTGGAATTGAGTGAAACTAGTCAGGAAAGTTTCGTATTGAAGTCTAGTTTACTGTGTTAAAATTTCGGATCAATCTAAGTTATGGTTCTAAAGTTACGATCGTTTTACCATTCATTGGTCAAGCTGTTTTCATCTCTCGGGAAGCCCTCGGGAAATTTGCTGAGTCCTCAAGAAAGCCCTTAGAAAATTCTAGAACCCCTCAAAAAAATTCCTGAGTCCTCGTGAGTCCTCGGGAATTTTAGTCTGGTTTGGATTTTTGCTGATTGGTCAGGAATTAGCTTCCTGACTTTGTTTTTGGTGTTAGTCTTGGGATACTGTAAACATTCACCCCCCTCTGGTTGCCGTGATTAGTGTATTTCGATCTTATAATTGGTATCAGAGCTTGGTTACTATTTTGTTCTGATCTTAACCGATCTAAACAATCACCATGGCATCCGAGGGGTTTTCAACTAAGCCGTATATTTTTGATGGAATTGATTTTCAGTTTTGTAAAACAAAGATGGAGGCTTATATCATGTCACAGGGTTTTGATATTTGGGAAAAGGTTTCTAAAACATATGATCCACCTTCTGATAAACAAGTTAACAACACTAGTATGGCTGCTTTTGAAGCAAATTGTAAAGCTCAAAACTTGATTATCAATGCTGTTGGACGTTCTGATTTTGATCGTATTTCTCATTTTGCTTCTACGCATCAGATGTGGAATGATCTTTGTGCCTATCATCAGGGCTCTTTCACAATCAAGGAAGTGCACAAAGATGTGTACAAAAAGGAGTACATAAAATTTGAGATGAAATCCGGTGAGACCTTGGATGAGTATTTTGCTCACTTTAACAAAAATTTTAGCAATCTTCGTTCAGTTGATTATTCTTATGCTGCTAATTATAGTAATTCTAAAATTGTTAGACATTTGCTTAGTGGGCTTGATATGTCGGTTTGGGAGATGAAAGTTACTTCAATTCAAGAGTCTGTAGATATGACTACTCTTACTTTAGATACTCTTTATTCAAAATTGAATACTTTTTTCACGCAAAATCTCTCCTAAATCAATGGCTTTGGTTTCTTAACCTTCTAATGAGTCTTGTTCTTTTGTATCATCTTTGAGTGTTTCTTTATCAGTCTTAAATGCCCTGTCTGATGAACAATTTGAGCAGTTTACAGAGGAAGACTTGGCTTTGCTTTCTAATAAAGTGACTAAAGCTTTGAACAATGTAAGAAACAGAAGAAGAGGCGATCCTGTTCGGAGCTTTGAATGTGGTGAGACCAACCATATTCGTGTAAACTGTCCCAAGCTCAAGAAATCGTCAAAAGAAGACAAGGACGACAACAAGCGCTCATCCAAAGCGGGTAAGATGAAAAACCACAACTACAAGAAGATGATGCATCGAGTCCTTGTCGCTCTTAATCAAGTTGATATGAGTGATATGGACTCATTGAGCGATGGAAGTGAAGATGAAGGCAAAGGTAAAAAGAATGATCTTATTAGGATATGTCTAATGGCATGTGACATGGTAGGATCAAGCGAGGATGAACTTTTCAGCGATGAAAATGAGGTAAAACCTACTTATGATGATTTAGCTTATGCTGTTGTTCGTCTTGATAATAAATTGAAAAAAATATATTAAGAAAGCTAAGAAACATGAACTTGTTATTGAATAACTCAATTTTAAAATTGATAGGCTCAAGTCTTTTATTCCTGATGATGATTCATGCAAATCATGTGATGTTTTACAATCTAAAATTATTTCTTTAAGAGATGTTCATGCTTCCACTCTTCATAAGCTCAATGAAAATATTGTCAAGAGTGAATCTTGTTTTGCTATTGGTACTACCATACTTTTTTGAGTTGTTGATGAACTATTTGTTACCAAGAACTACTTGAAAAAGATGAAAGCTGCTTTATATGCTAGTTCTTTGGTAAATGCTTTATACCGTAGCAAGTTCAAACAACTTAAGAATATAAAGAGCTCAACCATTGTGAAACATGATTCAACTTCTTGTTCAAATTATTCATTGCTTGAATTGAAACTGAAAGATGTTTATGGTAGAGTTAAACTTTTATAAAATAACTTGCTTACTCATGAAGTACCGTCTTGCTCAAATTGTCAAAAACAAACGGTGTTGCTGTTGTTTGTAATAATTGTGATGCTTTAACAAAAGAAGTTGATTATTTACAAAGATCTTTGCAACGCTTTTCAACTGGTAAAAAGAATCTCAACATGATATTGGATAAATCTAAAGTAAGCACAAATCATAGAGGACTAGGTTTTAATGCTCATGCTTATTTTACTTCCCATCAACTTACTACAATCAAGGTTATTCAAAGAGGTAAGATTGAGGTTAAATCTGAACCAAAGCAAACTTTTTTAAATCTGCTAGAACATTGTCAAACTTAGCAACATCGTGAAGTATAATTATACCCATTGTGGAAAAGATGAACATTTGGTTCAGTTCTGTTTTAGACATGCAAGATAACAGAAAAAGAACAGAGAAATATCATTCGCTAAACATAAGTGGCAATGGTTATTTGTGGAATCTAGTAGAGCAGTCGGGCCACAACAATTAAGGCGATCGGGCCAACCTTTTTTGGTGGTCAGACCGAGGGCTAATCGATGGTTTGACCGACAGCGTCCTACTTTGGTAAGAGGTAAAAGTGACACTCGTTTTGCTCGAGGATTTTTGCCTGCTGGTGTTTCTGGTTAGGTGTCTCAGTACTAGATTCCTAAGTTTCTTTTATCTAACCCCAGTACTGAGACCTCGACATCTTCTAATGTGTAGGCTTCAAGAGCAAGGAAGGAGAATATATGGCTAGTAGACTCTGGATGTTTATGCCATATGTCCGGTGATAAAAATTGGTTCTCCTCTCTCACACGTTGTCATAGCCTAAAATTTTCCAAATATAAAAGTAATAAAAGCTGTGAATAAAATAGAAGAAAAAAGAATTTTCAGTAAAAGAAAATTTAAAATAGATTTTTCTTTAAAGGAAAGAAAAGAGTTTTGAGTATTAAAATTTGAGGAAGGAATTTTTGCAAATAAAATGTTGCTGAAATTTTTTGCAGAAGTCTCTAAAAATGTAAAGAATTTTATTGGAATTTTTCTGTGTCAAAATATATTTTTCTGAATTTTTGGAGCCCTTTTAAAAGAAAAGGAAATGAAAAATCAATTCTTAAAAATAAAAATTTGCCTCCCCGCTCTTGGGCTGGCCTTCGGCCCGCCTATTTCTACGCGCGCCCCTGCCTCAGCCCGCTCCTGCTCCGCTAGCCCAGCACACCCCCGCAGGCCTAGCCAGGCCCGCGCTAGCGCTTCGCCACCGATAGGTGGGCCCCACCTGTCAGGTCCATCCCCAACCTCCTGCCCATGCGCTCCGCGCCCTAGCGTCGTCTGCCACCGCACCAATCCGCCTCAGCCGTCGCCCTGGGCCGAATCCAAGCCCGGATTCGTGCAACCCGAACCCCGCCGGACTTTTCACCCAAGGATTGAATCCCGGCTCATGCCCGCAACCACCCCCGCCGCGCCGGCCGGTCACAACCGCCGCCAGCAATCGCTGCGTCGCCGTATCCACACTGGACTCCTCCGATGTTAGACCCCTTCGCCACTGCCCAAGCACCATCGATCGCCGTAGCGCCGTGCGTCGTCGCTCCACCACCTCTGCCCACCTCCAGCCACTGCTCGCTGTCGCTCCAGTGGCCGCCAACCGTAGCCATCACCATCGTCATGCTCGCCATCGTCCGCTGATCTTCAGCCATCCCTCCGCCATCGCTGCCGACCCCTAGAAGGCCCTAGGCACCGTCGACCTGAGCC
>KE371052.1:192581-216304 GCA_000418225.1 Zizania latifolia
ACGAAGTTGAAAGCCACGTGACGCCCGATAAACCCTCTGCTCGGAGCTTCTTGATCATCTCGACCAGCTCATCCACCTGGCCCTGCTCCTCCTGCTAACAGTGGTCAGACCAGGTGGGCGCCGGCATTGGCACTTGGTCGATCTCCGGTGAAAGGGCCACCTCGTGGTTGGCGACGTAGAACCACCCCGAGTGCCAGCCCTTGTTGAAAGTCGGGAGTGGCACCAGGATGTACTCGGCTGCCTTTCCATCCCTCAGCTGCAATCCGTACCCACCGACCACCTTTTTCTTGGTGTTCGGCCTCAGGCAGAAGTAATAACGGAAGAGGTTAAAATAAGGATCAATACCAAGATAGGCTTCGCAGAGATGAACAAAAATGGCAATATGCAGGATAGAATTGAGGTTGAGGTTGCAGAGTGAGATATCATAATGGTGGAGGATGCCGTAGAAGAAAGGATGGGCCGGCAAGCCGAACCCGCTAGAGAAAAAAGACTCGAATACCACGATCTCGTGGGTGTTCGAAGTCGGGAACGCCTCTTCGCTCGCGGAGCGCCACGTCGACAGCGCACTCGGCGGGAGCTCGCCCCGCTTCTCTAGCAGCGACACCACCTGCTTCTCTGCCCTCGACTTTTGGAACTCCGCCGACCGATCAACTTTAACATTAGGGTCAAAGGCCGCCATTGGAATGGAAAGTGGTGGCACTGCGGGCTTGAGGTTGAAGAGTTGCCTCACCTTGCGGTAGCACACGACGCAACCACAGTGGCGATTAGGGTTGCGAGGCGCCAGTGAATCAAGGCTCGAGGAAGAAGATGAAGGCTGAAGGTTCGAAGTGTGCGAAAGGATGAAGCACCCTCAATCGGGCTATTTATAAACCTCCCGAATGACGGTTCGGGCCCCCGATGCGCCGCGATCGCCTCGGGACGCGTCTGAAAGCAATCTTCGGCATTAATTACGCCGGTCAACATATTTTTCAATCCATCCATCCAACCGATGATTACAGATCCAACGGTTAGAAGCAGAAAGTAAATCGACGCCTACAGTTTTTAAAACTGTACTCGCGTCCATGAGGCGGCCTTGGAGCCAGCGCGGGTCTCGTTGAACCTATCGATTCTAACAGGCGCCAATCTGCGGGAGCAGACTCCTCTTCGCCAAAGGAGGCCTACAAGTACTCCATTGCACCGGACTGGTCCAACTGACACATTTTCGCAAAAAAAAAACACTCGATGGGCCTATCTGCCCCTATGCACGAGTCGGTTTCATCGGACGCCAATGCACCAAATGTGCGGGATTAAAATAAATCTCTGATCCTGGAGCTTATTTTATTCAAGAAACTCCAGTCTCGGGGGCTGCACCTGGTAGGTGCATCTGAGCGGTGCACCGATCGGGAAAAATTCATCAAGACTAAGTTCTGAAGCCCTTTTCGACTACTCAACTTCATTTGCGCGCCGCAAAGAGCTCGAGGGCTGCTGTCGGGAATAAGATCCCGGGTTACCTCCCGAGTAGTTTTATGATGATCGAGTAAAGGAGGAGTTAGCAGACTCAACATTAAAAACGACCAGTCAACGGTCAATATTCTTCAGACAGCCAGTGGTCGGGAACCTGCAGGCTGCCCGAGTTCAGCACTCGGGAGGCCTGCCCGACCACAGGCACTCGGATGGTCGCCATCAAGAGCCAGGCCGTTATTAAGATCCACGTTGTACAGTTATTACTGCTGTTATCTCTTGGAGTTATTATCCACGAACTGACCGTTTATCCTCATAACTGGTCATTAATAGAGCAAATTAACTACAATTTGTAATCCCCAATCACTCTCATATAAAGGGATCGGAGGGAGCCTGTAAAAAGCAGGTTAGACAGAACGTCTCCTAGACGATTTGATAGGCTTGAGGCGATTCACGCCCAAAAGCTCATTTTAACACACACACAGGATTATGGTTATTATCCTCCGGGAGGTCTGAACCTGTCTAAAAATCCCCCCTGTCTCTTAGTTAGAGATAACCATCAAGATTCGTCTCTAGCACTCTTCATTGCCTAATTAAATCTATACTGCGGGTACCCCGTGATATACTGTCGTTTCGAACACAACGACACTACTGTATTGCGATTAATGTAGCATGGATAAAATTGATTTTAGTCATCTATTAATTTAAAGTATACAAATAGACATGAACTAATTTTTATCTAGCTAACCATGAGCTTACTAACAATTAGCTCTAGCTATTAGTCAGCTAACTATTAATTTTAGTAAATCCAAAAAGGCCCTTATTTCCTGAATTGCTGTGTAAGCTCGCTACGTTGTTGAGTTCAGTAGCAGCTGCTCGATCTGCTGCATGAATACGCCAGCTTGTCGCTCACTTGTCACCTCCAGAAATTCGCCAAACTGAGAAAAGGTAGGGACGAATCTCCTTTACCTTTCTCTTTTGGCTTAGCAAAGAAAGCTGCAACACCCCTTGTACTTACAACTGGACGATGCAGACCTGACGCCGGAATCGGCAGGCCACGAAAAAGCCAGCTCTGCTCGTCGCTGTGACACATCACGAGCTCATGGCTGCTTGCCAGTAATTCGCCAGAGCAACTCTTGCATACTCGGAGCACGGCACACAGTGCAGCCAAGATTACGAGAGGTCGAACCGTACGAATCCTGTGCAGAAAAAATGCTCATCTTGCTGCGAAATCTGAAGCTTCAAGTCTGAACCAACAGGTTTTCAAGGTAGGGCACAGGTTCAGTGTGCAGGCACGTGGTGGCAGATTCCACCTGTTAAATTCCAAACAAGGCTTGCCCCCCTGATCTCGCGACACCGATAATGACAAGGATTTGGATGCTTGACGCGCTCTCGGCCTGATCTCTCTTCTCGCCAGATTCGCGCAGCAGGCGTCATTGGCCCTGTACGAGAGAGACCTGCAAGATGGAAGCAGCTGCAGAGCCAAATTCAGAGCAGCAGGACCACTCGATCAGCTTGGTGTTCATCTCATGCTAACAGTAGGAGTACCTCTCAGTCGTCAGTAGAGCTGGGCAGCTTTGTCCGTGCTGCAACTTCAATAGCCCAATTATGCATTGGGCTCGATCGGCACATCTGAACCTGTGCGTGTGCAGCTGCAGACTGGGTAGCGATCCGTCGTCTTCCTTTGGCCATTGGATCGGCCCAGATCGAGGAGAAAGGTTTTGAAAGTAGATTGACCCCTGCAAGGAAAATGGCGGAGAAGCCAAGAATAGTTAGTCAGTCGTCAGCCATGGTTGGACCGGCCGGCCGGCCGGCAGCGGCCATTGTTGCATGCCAAAGCCGGTAACGAAGGAAATAACTAAACATAGCCTCCACGAACGACTCCCGGCCCTTCTTTTTCCCCGGCATCGTCAGCGCGACAGCGCCCAAATGAGCCCGATGCCTCCCGCCATCGTTCTGCATCCTCTCTGCCAATGGTGATGTCAGGCAGAGAGTGTGTGCGAGAAAGAAGCAGTCAATAAGGAGGAGGAGGAGGAGGTGGGGGAGAGAGAGGGAGTCCGGCCATGTCGTCGTCGGCGTTCGGCGACTTCGGCCCGCTCACCGAGCGGCGCCGCGCCGAGAAGGCGCGGCAGCAGCGCAAGCGCATCATGATCGCCGTCGGCACCGTGTGCATCATCGTTATCCTTATTGTCGTGGGCGGCGCGGCCCTCTCGTACAGCGGGAAGAGCTCCGACGAGGACGACGGGTCCCACGGCTCGTCTCCGGCGAAGGCCAAGTCCAACGGCGGCGGTGGCGGCGGTGGCTCGCACCCGGACATGCGCGCCGTGTCGAAGAGCATCAAGGTGATGTGCGCGCAGACGGACTACAAGGACGCCTGCGAGAAGAGCATCGGCAAGGCCGCGAACGCGAGCGCGTCGTCTCCCAAGGACCTCATCCGCACTGCCGTCGACGTGATCGGCGGCGCGCTCTGCCAGGCGTACGACCGCGCCGACCTGATCATGAGCAACGACCCCCGCGTGAAGGCCGCCGTCTCCGACTGCAAGGAGCTCTTCGACAACGCCAAGGAGGACCTCAACCGCACGCTCAAAGGCATCGACGCCAGCGGCAAGGACGGCCTCGCCAAGCAGGGCTACCAGCTGCGCATCTGGCTTAGCGCGGTGATCGCGCACCAGGAGACGTGCATCGACGGGTTCCCCGACGACGAGTTCAAGGAGAAGGTGAAGCAGTCGTTCATCGACGGAAAGGAGCTTACCAGCAACGCCCTGGCGCTCATTGAGAAGGCCTCGTCGTTCCTCTCCTCACTCATGGGCTCCGAACGCCGCCTGCTAGCCGACGAAGACGGAGCAACGGAACCTCAGTCCGAGCAGGCCCTGGCCAACGACGGCATGCCGGAGTGGGTCCCTGATGGCGACCGGAGGGTGCTCAAGGGCGGTGGCTTCAAGAACAACCTCACGCCGAACGTTATCGTCGCCAAGGACGGCAGCGGCAAGTTCAAGACCATCAACGAGGCGCTCGGTGCTATGCCGAAGACCTACAGCGGAAGGTACGTGATCTACGTGAAGGAGGGGGTATACACGGAGTACGTCACGATCACCAAGAAGATGACGAACGTGACCGTCTACGGGGACGGCGCCAGGAAGTCCATCGTCACCGGCAGCAAGAACTTCGTCGACGGGCTCACGACCTTCAAGACGGCAACCTTCAGTAAGGACGGCACAGACACAGAGTAGATGAGCGCGATTTCGCCATTGTAATGTGCGTGCGTGTAACGAACTGAGATGGATCGGTGATCTGTAGCGGCGCAAGGTGACGGGTTCATGGCGATCGGGATGGGATTCCAGAACACGGCCGGTGCGGCGAAGCACCAGGCGGTGGCATTGCTGGTTCAGTCCGACAAGTCCGTCTTCCTCAACTGCTGGATGGACGGCTTCCAGGACACGCTCTACGCACACTCTAAGACGCAGTTCTACCGCAACTGTATCATCTCCGGTACCGTCGACTTCATCTTCGGGGACGCGGCCGCCGTGTTCCAGAACTGCATCATCACGCTCCGCCGCCCGCTCGACAACCAGCAGAACATCGCCACCGCGCAGGGCCGTGCTGACGGCCGCGAGGCCACGGGCTTCGTGCTCCAGAAGTGCGAGTTCAACGCAGAGACCGCGCTCACGGACAAGGGCCGCCCGCCCATCCGCAGCTACCTCGGTCGTCCGTGGCGTGAGTTCTCCCGCACCGTCATCATGGAGTCCGACCTCCCGGCGATCATCGACAAGGCCGGCTACCTGCCTTGGAACGGCGACTTCGCGCTCAAAACGCTCTACTACGCCGAGTACGGCAACACCGGCGCCGGCGCCGACACGGCCGGCCGCGTCAACTGGCCGGGGTACAAGAAGGTGATCAGCAAGGCGGACGCGACGAAGTTCACCGTCGAGAACTTCCTGCACGCCCAGCCATGGATCGATCCCACCGGCACGCCGGTCAAGTACGACTTCTTCACATGAGGGTTTTGAATGCAAGCGCTGCCTGCATGCATGGTAGGGGTGGAGTGGAAATGGGATACTAGCTGACATGTGTGCTTTGTGACTGTACATGGTTTTTTTTCTCGACCACGATTATACTGTATTTGAGTATAGCAAGCAGATCACGGATACAGAGCTACTGTACTACACATCATACATGTTATTTTTACCAAGTATATAGCCAAACTTTTAAATTTTCTAGATCGATCTCCTTTTTAAAAATATTTTCTGTTGGATATGTAAAATGATTCATTTTAGCTGTCAACTCCTGACTCGTTTTATCTGTCACTCAACTACTATAATCTCTACTATTAAAGCGAGAGTTCACAGCACCCTGCCTCCCTCTCCGCGCACACCGTTGCTTCCCCTCCGCACGCAACCGCCGCTCCCCCTCCCTCCCTCTCCGCGCGCAACCGCCGCCTCCGTTCCGTCTCTCTCTCACGGCAACCGCCGCCTCCGTTCCGTCTCTCACTCACGTCCAATGCCGCATCAGTATCCTCTCCTGGGGCGGCCAGAGATGCCGCCTCCGGTTCCACAGGCGCCGAGGAGGCTGCGACGAGGAAGACGGCGTTTGACGTCAAGATCGAGAAGTACGAGGCGGCGGCGAAGATTAATATCATCAAGGAGGTGCGCGCAGTGACGGACCTAGGGTTGAAGGAGGCGAAGGAGCTCGTGGAGAAGGCGCCCGTCGTGGTGCGCTCTGGGCTTCCCAAGGAGGAGGCCGAGGCGCTCGCGGCCAAGCTCAAGGCCGCCGGCGTTGCCGTCGCGCTCGAGTGAACCGAGCAGAATTAAGGGTTCGCCTTTTTGGTCCCTACTGTTCTTAGAAGATGCAGTGTGCGTGCCTTGATTTGTTTGAAATTGAATTCGATGGGATTGGGGCGATTGGGAAGGTGTACTTACAGATTAGAAAATTAAGCCACACGTTTTGGTTTGTTTGGTTTTTAAGCTATTGATGAGTAATTAATGGCTGAATATCAACTGCAGTCCGACTCTGGAGGTGATAACTGATGCCATGTTGTCACATTCAGCATGCATGAGTAGGTTAGGTTAAAAACATCGCCTTTGAGTTAAAGTTGTTGTTCTTGAATGCTACCTTCATCCTGAACCATTTCCTGAACTTCCTGTTTGTTATGCTAATAATATTTTTTAATCACCTTTTTCATAGGCCAGCATGGCTTGATATATCTTGTAGATTCCTATTTCGGGCAATAGTCTTGACCTAATGTGTGTATGCCTGTATTTTTTGTTGTTTAAACCAGATTAACTACCAAGAATATCTGAAGCTGAAGACCAGAGTTGAGTTTCTGCAAACCACACAGAGGTAATATGTCTTCAGAGATGAATGTGGTCAATTATTTTAGCTATTACAGAGTGGCTATGTTCTTTCTGAGAGGACAGAGTTCCTATGACCTACCAGCACTAATTCACTCCCTGCAGAAATATTCTTGGTGAGGATCTGGGCCCCGTGAGCATGAAGGAGCTTGAGCAGCTTGAGAACCAAATAGAGGTATCACTCAAACAAATCAGATCAAGAAGGTAAATGTGCCTTTTCACTCGTTAATCATATGCATTTCTATCTGTTTGTTTGCTTGCATAATCAAGGCCTGAAATTTCTGCAGAATCAAGCACTACTTGTTCAACTCTTTGATCTGAAGGACAAGGTAATGGGTTAATAATACTGGTTCTGTCATTTCTATTTAAATTGATCATTCGTATTCACAAGCACTGAAGTTAAGTGTATTCTGCAGGAACAACAGCTTCAAGATCTTAACAAAGACTTGAGGAAAAAGGTAGCATCATATCGCTCTCCGACAGTTATTGCGTGCATCAGTACCAATTACATATGGGATCACATCACGCAGCTTTGCTTTGCGACAGTGGCACGATCTTTTCTTGATGTGTGCATGAGGTTACAGTATTAGCATGGAGTAAACCTTTTTCCAGGACGGCTAAAAACAACGAGCTTCTCCATGCTGCTCTGATGCGTTTGTTGTTCGTGCAGCTACAAGAAACCAGTGCAGAGAATGTGCTGCAAATGTCCTGGTAAGATGGTGGTGGGCACAACGGCGGCCAGCTCACTGCTGAGCCTCATCACCAGGGGCTTCTTCAACCTCCAGATGGTGACCACTCCCTGCAGATTGGGTATGTCCTGTACTCCTGTTTCATACTTGAAATATCTCAAGATGCCAAATTGCCAATTAGTTTAGCCTTTGTTGTTTAGTACTCTGACAGAAGTTTGCATTCGTTTTAACAACTCCAATTTTCCTTGTGGTGAAGGTATCATCACCACCACCATTATCAGGCCTATCTGCACCAGCTGAACAACGAAGCAGACATTGCTGCTCATCACCACAATGAACACATCCCATCCGGGTGGATTTGATGTGTTTAGAGGAAGACACTGCATGAATCAAGCATAGTCCGGTAATGCAGTAATTACGGGCAGATATAATCCATGGTCTATATTTTGCAAATACGTGCTCCTATATATGATTTCCAGCTAAATGGATTCTGCACATGCTCATATGAACATGCTCTGACAAAGATAAAAGTTTAAAACTGCTTTATCAGTAAGGTGTTGTCATCTGCTCTTCTTCTTTTACCTTTTTTGTGGCTTCCTTATTCTTGATAAATCAATAATTATCCTTTCATAAGGCCCCTTTTAGGGAATATCTCTTGGATAGGCTTAAGACGTAGTCATATACTACCAGCCTGTAAGATAATTGTTCAGTATTCGATCCTAAAGTGGTTGTCTTGTAGATTGTGATGAGTGAAGACAGAGGTACAAATAAATTTTTGGTTGGATATGACTAGGTGAACATGATATCTCATCTGTATGAAGTTTGCCTTCATGAGATTTTTAGGTGTATTGTGTTCTGCTCTAAGTTTTTTATTTGGATCATTATGATGCTGTAGTGTTGCTTACTGGTATATTCCCTTGTCTTTAAAACTTATTTGCTTGTCATTAATTTGTTAGACTCTAGCTGTAGCTTATTTATTTTGATAATTATGCAAACCAATTTTATTTCATTCATAGAAAATTGTGTGAACAATATGGAGAATCAAACCTTGTGTCATCTCTTGTAAGTTTGCGCTTACAAAGCTAGAAAATAAGATCTTGACTGAGGTCATTTCCTTTTGATGTTTGAATTTTTGATACCAGTAGAATGGTTATTTGGTTGGTGTCTTGCTTATGGTAGTGAAGGCAGGGCTTGGTGGGTGAATATCTTAGGCTCTTGGCTACTTCTTAATCCATGATGCAAATCTTAGCAATCTACACCACCTCTGCATAATGAAATCTATGACACATTGTTACTGAACTGTAGAATTGTTGAAGCTGAGCGTACTTTTTTAGAACATGCATTACTGCATGCCATTCCATCAAGCAAGAAGAAAGAATGTTTTCTTGGTACTAATTTATGGGTTCTTTCCTTTGATGCTATGTGAAGTTATTGGTGATCGGGCGAGGAGGGAGGCGCTACGAAGGCGGACGGATCTGTTGAGGTGACGGGAGGCGGGGGTGGAAACCGTGAAGCGAGGGGTTTGGACAGCCAGGATGATGCAGAGGCGAGCGGTGGCGAGGCAGAGAGCCTGTACCTTCCCAGCTGCCTCATCTGTATGAACGTGTGGACCACGGATGGCGTACATCGTGTCAGGTGAGTGGGATTTTGTGCTAATTTCGTGGAATTGCTAGGCAACTCATTATGCTCAGTCGTTCTGAGTTGCTATGCTAGCCTGCTAGATTGGTACTGCACTTCGCTAATCTCTTAACTCTACATATTTACTGGACCATGCTTTTACCCTTAAATCGGTAAGGTGTGGCTATCAGACTCGTAATCGGTATAATAGCTGAAAGTGTAGTAATTGATATTAGCAAGTGAACTCGTATGAAACCAGGAATCTGATTTCATCAACAAATGAAGAGTAGCAGAGTACTAGAAGAATTCTGAAGTTTAGTGATGCATTTGGATTCTGGTTTCCTATGCTTCACCTGCTTCTTGACAATCTCTTGCTCTCTTTCATTGTTGCTTGACTTGTTAGCAAAAGAAATGTTTGCAACTGCAAAGGCATTCCATCATTTTGTGAGTGCCTTTTTCTTGGTTTCCCTTGTGCATGGTCAGAGAAAGTTGGAGTGGCATTCTGATTATATTCCTTAATAGTCAGTATGCCGATATCTTTGTGTTGTAGTTTGAGTTTTGATTTCTTTATGGATCATTGCTATCATATCATAGTTGAACTTTGCAATCTCTACATTAACATTTCAAAACATATCCTTTTCTGCTGCAGTTGTGTTCCTCTGTACAATTTCAGCTACATATATACTAACTTGAATTATGAGTTACTGTCGATCGTTGGATGTAGTATGCGTGAATCTCCACATATGTAGAATCTCTACCCAGTGTGATTCTCTGAATTTAAATATAACTAAATTAACATTTAGGTCTCCTTTGAATAAAGGAATTTTGGAGGATTTGAACTAAATCATATAAAATTCCTGTATTCTGGAGCATAGGAATTTTATAGGAATCAGTCTAATTCATCTAAAAATCCTTTTCATGCCACATTTATAATTATAGATATGTAATAGTACTTGTAATCAGTAGAAATGTTTATATATACTTTTTATAAGTAATGGATAATGTTAATTTTTTATAAGTAATGGATAATGTTAATGCATAATTGAATTTCTATCTATGATTTGTTTCGGACAAGAATGTATCGCATTACTTCTTATCATCGTAATATTATTAAGCGCATTTGAATAAATGTCATGCTCTAAATAAGTGTTTGCTATTAAAAAAAGACTCCGTTGCAAAGCACGGGCATCATACTAGTGTAAAACAAATTTGACTAAGATCGACATGTGTATTGATTGATGATCATATCTCATGGATCATGAGTATGGAGATACCAACTCAATAATATGAACGTATGTTGAAGAACATATATTAGATAGACCCGCTACAAGACACTGTTGAGTTTTGATGTGTCATCAGTAGGTATCGGTAGTGTTTATGTAAAATCCTTAGACTTGAGATCTTCATGGTTCCCAACATGCGTAGTAGCTTACTTTGGGACTACTAAAGGCTATTCTATAACTGGGTAGTTATAAAAGTAGTCATCGGGTCTGCTATGAAACATATAGCGAGATGTGAGTGATTAGATAGAATTTACCCCTCCTTACAGGAAAGATATCTCTGGGCCCCTCGATGTAATGGATTATGGAAGTGCATGGCCATACCGATGTGATTAAGAAGTTGATCATAAGTTATAATTTAGTACGGATATTGAGAGAGGGATCGAGCTATTGATAGGATGACATAAATCTCATCTTATGCTCGATCAATATCGTGAGGCAAAGGGACATGTACGTATGGAACATTACAAGGTTCAGCCGATATGATCTTTACATATATATGTGTTAATATGCTTTGCTAGAGGCCGCTGTTAACAGAGTATGCAAATGAGTTTTTATATATTAACTAAGCTATACGTGAACCTACAAGGTTGCACACTTAATAGGTTAGAAGGACTATTGGATTCGAATTAGGCTTAATTTGGATAGAGATCCAAACGGTTTGGATAGAGATCTGAACAGATCGGATAGGGATCCGATTAGAGTCCTGGTTGGGCATAGTAGGGCCCAAGCTAGGAAGGACGTCTATATATATAAGGGTGTAGGGCGCATGGAAGTAGGGCTTTTTCGTATCGCATGTTGATGCGATCCTCGTGCTAAGTTGTTAGCCATTGAGAGCAAACCATTGCTGCCACCTCTCGAGAGCCTGACCATCTCACCGACCTCTCAGGTGCTAGTACACCATCGGCCAGCGTTCCACCTCGGATGTGTGGATACTAGTAGAGGCGTTGCTATTCTGCTTCCTGGTGTGCGTGGTAGAAAAATTTTGGTTTTGGCTCGCCTAGCCTCCGTGTTCCCTAACATCACCGCTGACGTCGTGGGCTGAATCCGAGCACAGATTCATGCTCCCCACACCGTCGTGCGTCTTTCCCCCAAGGAATCGAGCCCAGCCTACCGTCGCAACCACCTTCGCACTGCTTGCCCGAGCCCTAACCGTCGCCCCACCATCGCTGGTGCTGTATCGACCCCCAACTCCCTGGCCGTCGCTATAAATAGAACCCCCATGACCCTAGCTCTTTTCAACCCCCTAGCCACCGCCCTAGTGCCATCGATCGTCCCATGTCATGCGCCCGCTGGTCCACCGCCTCTGCTCACCTCTAGCCGTCGCTCGCTGTTGCTTCGGTGGCCGCTAGCCGTCGCTGGCCGTTGCTCCAGCGGCTGCTAGCTGTCACCGTCACCACCGTTAGCACTGCCGTCACTCACTGATCCCTAGCCACAGCTCTGCCATCGCCATTGACCACCGAAAGGCCATCGTCGCCGTCGACCTGAGGCCGCCCGCTGCTCCTTTCTGCCGTCGCTCGTCGTTGATTGCTTAGGTGAGTTTGCATCGCGCCCTGATCTTGTCGGTGCCCTCGCCACCAGTCACCAGGCCGTCGTTCGCCAATGACCATCGGTCCTTGAGCCGTCGCCCACTGCCCTGGCGTGGCGCTGACGTGGTGCCCGCATGGTTGTCGTGTCAACACCACCTCGGCCATCCCTCCCATGTGTTGCCACGTGGCCGCCATGTGGCAGACGCGATGTGTGTGTGTGTTTGCCTCTTGCTGGTGCAATTATTTCAATTTTTCTTTAGAAAAATAATTTAGTATTGCGTCATAATTCGATTTATTTTTAGAAATTAACAGAATATAGGTTAAAACTTCAAAAATTCATATTTAATTAATCTGAACTACAAATTTAACTATTCAAATTGCAGAATTTTTCTAAAATTGAGCTCTACACATTAAAAATATGTTAACACACAAAATATTTGCTTTACTATACTGTTTTAATTAATTATTATTTGAATGCACTGTTGTTAAGTCTCTGAAGTGCTGGATGAGCCTGTGTACGTCGGGGAAGCATCCATTTTCATCCTTATTTAGCAAGGCAGCTTGTTTAAGTCTTCCATTTGATTATGTTGAACCCATGTATTCGAAGCTATTTATTTAAAATTGCATTTTATTTCAGAATGACACTGGGATTAGGATTTAACCCTGTTTGTATTGCCTCCTGTTGTTAATTATCCATTCCTTGTTTACCTAGGGATTATTTAACTTGACCAGTATGAATCTTTACTATGATTTATCTGGATGCTTAGGATTGCTTAGCCCTGTTTAGAAACTAGTATCATATTCATCATGCTTACAATACCATTTACATGTTAATGTTGGCTTATATGATTACTAGTTGATTAGTGAACTGGTTCATGAATTAAATGTCAGTAAAACTTGAGTAAGGTGGGTTATGAGTACATGATCCATGGTTCTGCTAGTCGTACTTATTACACTTTAAGGATCGATTCATGGGCTACTTTTGCACTGTAAACTTGCACTCACCATAAGCTAGCATGGGTAATGGTTTGACCGGATGCCTAGAGGTTCTGGGTGGAGCATCGAGATGGCCGATAGCCTTACACTGGTTGAAGTCTTTGCTATACGGATGAGGAGCGCCAGGGGGATATCGGGTGTGATGGAAAACTGGGTGTGAAGCTTGGAGGTGAATCGTCATATCATAGCTTTTTTCTGAGGTACCGTGGTGGTATTGAGGCGCATGGTGATATATTGTAGGGCTGTGTCTTGTGGGAACAGTTGTGCACCTTTGATTAGAGTAAACTATTCAAATAGCCGTGCCCACGGTTAAGGGCGGCAATGCAAGGTTACTCGTGATTAGTCTCACTATTACTTAATTAACTTGTTACTTTCTGTTCAACCTAATTAGCTCTGATTTAGAGTGGTTTGGTTGCGTTTTTGGGCTTGATGATTTAATTTTATATCTCTTTAATGTTGTTTTTATGCAAACAAACTCTATTATGCCATCCTTCGTATCCCCTGTGTATTATAACTGTTCTACTTGGATGGCTTGCTGAGTATTCGAAATACTCAGCCTTGCATTCCCCCACCACCAGAAGAAGAGTTCGTCAGCGAAGATGAATGTGGTGCCTTTTGAGCTAGGCCCAATCAAGTCTGCCAATGGAGTAGAGTCGTCGCTGCGCCAATAAAGTTATTTAGTAGTTATTCATGATTGCCATTAATATTTTGAGGTTTCAATGCCACTTCTGTAATAAGTACTTTATTTATTTCGTCATAAACAATTATGCTTTTGATGTCCAATAAATTGTTTATTGTGTGTCTCGGCTGATTCCTGGACGAGAGTATTTTTCGCACAATAAATTGCAAGTAAATGGTTGGAATTTCTAGGTGTGACAGACGTCGATCAGCTTCCTGACCACATCGGCACGCTCGAGATGGATCAGCTTGCTACTCCAGCTCTCCTTTCACTACACTACATTCCTGAGGTAACGATCTATGGTTCCTCTTTTAGCAAGAGTCAACTGGTGTGTGTGATAGAAAATTTTTATTTTTGGCTAGCGTAGCCTTCGCGTTCTCTAATAGTGGTATCAAAGCAATCTTGCGTAGATTGTGATATAGATCGGTGCATATAGTTGACATGCAGTTGTAATAGATTGGATCTATTACTGTCTAGGTCGATCGGTTCAAGTGATGAATCAATCGGTAGCACGGGTTGATGAGATCAATCGGTTTACGGGGTAGTTGCACATTGGATTGTAACACTCGAATTGTTGCATTGGATGCAAACACATATCGTAATCCGAGTATGTTACTGATCTGGCTGCCTTGAGCGCCTCTCGATAGGTCTTCCTAACCACTGTCACTAGCTCTAGCTCTAGCTCTCGAGCGCATCGCTCGATCATCTGGCTGATCCCATCGACTAAGGAAAAACTAGTTCCCAAGAGGTTGTCTCAGATCGAGGTAAATTATTTTTTTCGAGTAGTTTTTCTAAAGTAACTTCATAGACATGATCTGTGATTTTCGCTGGTGGACAAGGGACGTCCTCCCCCTCGACCCCCCACACGCTAACTGGCTAGCGGGACCACCATGTGTGCGCACATTGTATATACTCGTGTCTTGTATAGAGTTTTAGTTCACATCGTTAGCTTGAATGCAATTCTACGTGTAACTTGTTTTTTAGAGAATGATGTGAATGGCGTGGTCTTATATAATTTGTAAGAGATGTATGTGATGCATGTAACTCTTATTCATGGCTTGCATGCCATGATCTTTAGTTATATGATAGATGTCTCTACTGTATTTGCCGACTTGTGTGTCGGGTGCTTGAATCAATATTTGTAATCTTTATTTTCTTAGCTATTACAGTAGTATTGGTGTGGAGGATGGAGATCATCTACACCACTAATGGAGATGGAGATCACCATTTGTATGGGTCATACTAATTCATAGTTAAATATGTTTATCTGTGATATCTTCTATTTCGTTTTTATGCTATATCATGTTTGATGTGATGCCGTGATAGGATAGAAACTCTCAGAAAAATTAAGTTTTTGATGTCTTTTCAATTACTATACCTAACATGGTAATGTTTATCATTTGGTGGGTTTGCCAAAGTAAAGTGTCAGTGATTACCATTGCAAGTTAGGATAGATGTCAAACATCTATGCGTGGAAGCTTTAGTTTGCTTAATAAGGTTATCAAAATAGTTTTGGACCTTAGGGCATTAGGTTGGGGCCGGAGCATGGTGATGTTAATCCAACAAACAGGAGTCACATGGAGATGTGATGAGTAAGGTGTTGCTTACTCCATATCATTAATTTCTAGCAGTGATGCTAAAGCTCATTAGGAATTAGTGAAATAAGGATCCTAACCCACTATGTAACCGAGAGGAAGGTTTTGGTTTAAAAAATACAGTGAGAGAATCTTTTGTTAAATGGTTTAATAAAAAATTAACATAAACATTGGTGCTAAAATTTGCATATCTTGTGTTGTAGATTATGTCAGCTTCTACCATGTCTAGTTCTTTTAATTTGTAATCTATCCTTGAGAAAGAAAAGCTTAATGGAACAAACTTTATGGATTGATATAGAAATTTGAGAATTATTCTCAAACAAGAAAGAAAAGAGTATGTTCTTAAAAGTTCCTACCCTGATGACTTGCCTAATAATGCTACTGTGGTTGCATGGCATATTTACGAGAAACACACTAATGATTGCCTTGATGTGAGTTATCTCATGCTTGTCACAATGTCCTCTGAGCTTTAGAAGCAATATGAGAACACAGACGCTTACAATATTATTGTGGGTCTGCGTGGTATGTTTAAGAACCAAGGGTCGAGAGGTTCAACACCTTAAAATCCTTGTTTGCGTGCAGGCTTGTTGAAGGAAATCCTGTCAGTCCCCATGTTATCAAGATGATTGGTTATATCGAGAGTCTGGAAAAGCTAGGCTTTCCCTTTAGCCAAGAGTTGGCTAATGATCTGATTATTCAATCCCTACCATCGAGTTTTGAATCATTCTTACTCAATTATCATATGAATAGTATGTACAAAACCTCGACGGAACTGCATGGAATGCTAAAAACCACCGAGTAAAGTATTAAGAAAAACATCAGTCATGTGATGATGCTGCAAAAAGACTAGAAACAACCTTGTATCAAGAAATATGCGGTCAAAAGGAAGTTGACACCCGATAAGATCGCGAGCAATTCCAAGACCAAAAAGGACAAGAAGGGGTTGGCTCAAGATGTAGTATGCTTTTACTGCAACCAACTGGGTCATTGGAAGAGGAATTGCAAGAAGTATTTGGAGGATCTCAAGAAGAAGGGAAGTACGACTTCTGCTTTAGGTATAAATGTTATAGAAATCAATCTTGCTACTTCATCTATTAATTTTTAGGTATTTGATACCAGATTAGTTGCTCACATCTGCAAGTCATTGCAGGGTCTAAGAAGAAGTAGAAGTTTGATTAGAGGTGAAGTGGATCTTCGCGTGAGCAATGGAGCAAGAGTTGCTGCGGTTGTTGTCGGCATCATGCTATTATCTTTACCTTCGGGATTAGTTTTGAAATTAAATAATTGTTATTGTGTTTCAACTCTATGTAAAAACGTAATTTCTGCTTCATGCTTGCAAGCAGAAGGTTATGATTTAGATCAATGAAAAATGGTTGTTCAGTTTATCTTAGAGATAAGTTTTATTGTCATATTCCATTAGAGAATAGATTATACATTTTAAATCTCGAAGGATCTCACGTCTATAACATTAATAAAAAAGCAACGTCTTAATGTTTTGAATCCCACATTTATTTGGCATTGTTGTCTAGGTCACATAAATTAGAGACGTATGGAGAAGCTCCATAAAGATGGTCTTCTCGACTCTTTTAATTTTGAATCATTTGAGATATGTGAATCTTGTTTACTTGGCAAGATTACAAAGGCGCCTTTCACGGGTCAAAGTGACAGGGCAAGTGACTTATTGAAAATCATATATACTGATGTATGCGGACCAATGACCTTAATAGGCAAATGTGATTTTTAGTACTTCATAACTTTTACCGATGACTTTAGTAGATATGGATATATCTACCTAATGAGACATAAGTTGGAGTCCTTTGAAAAATTCAAAGAATTCTACAATGACGTATAGAATCATTTAGGAAAGACGATCAAGTTTTTACAATCGGATCGTAGAGGAGAATACTTGAGCCTTGAGTTTGGTAATCATCTAAAGAATTGCGGAATTGTTCCACAATTGACTCCACCCGAAACACCTCGGTGGAATGGAGTCTCCGAGAGGAGAAATAGTACCCTATTGAATATGGTTCAATCAATGATGAGCCAAAGTGATCTTCCATTATCCTTCTGGGGATATGCTCTTGAAATAGCCGCTTTCACACTAAATAGGGTTTCATCAAAGTCGGTTGAAAAGACTCCATGTAAGATATGGACAAGACGTCATCCTAATCTATTTTTTCTTAAAAATTGGGGTTGTGAAGCTTATATAAAGCGTTTATAGTCTGATAAGCTAATTCCCAAATCTGACAAATGCTCCTTTATCGGGTATCCTCGGGAAACCAAAGGATATTGTTTCTATAACAAAAAACTTGACAAAGTGTTTGTCGCCTGACATGATGTATTCTTAGATAAAGAGTTTCTCTCGAGAAGGGTTAGTGAGAGCTCGGTGCATCTCGAAGAAGTTTGAGAAACACCTAAAAATGATTCAACTCCTATAGAACCACAACAGGATAATCAAGTTGTTGAGAAACCTGTTGCACCACGTAGGTCAGAGAGGGTACGGCATGCACTTGAGAGGTTCATATTCTTTACCACTCAGGAACATGATATATTGTTGTTGGACAACGATGAGCTAAATACCTATGAAGAAGCGATGGTGAGACTAGACTCTAAGAAATGGCTTGGAGCCATGAGATCTGATCTTGAACCCATATACACCAATCAAGTTTGGAACTTGGTTGATCCACCCGATGGTGTTAAAACCATTGAGTGTAAATGGGTATTCAAGAAGAAGATAGACATAGATAGAAATATTCACATCTATAAAGCATGATTAGTGGCAAAATATTTTAAACAGATTCAAGGTGTTGATTATGATGAAATCCCCTCGCCCATCGCAATTCCTAAGTCTATTCGGATCATTCTAGTGATTGCTGCATATTTTGATTACGAAATATGCCAGATGGATGTCAAAATAGCTTTCCTTAATGGAAATTTGAGCGAGGATGTGTACATGACACAGCCAACTGGTTTTGTTGATCTATAATCATTTGGAAAGGTATGCAAACTGCAGAAATCTATTTATGGATTGAAGCTGGCATTGTGGAGTTGGAATATTCATTCTGATGATGTGATCAAAGGGTTTGGTTTCATCAAAAATGAAGAATAACCTTGTGTTTACAAGAAGGCTAATGGGATCGCACTTGTATTTCTGATACTATATGTGGATGACATATTATTGATCGGAAATGATATATCTATGCTAGAGTCTGTTAAGTAGTTTCTCTATTAAGGACTTAGGAGAAGCATTATATATTCTAGATATCAAGATCTATAGAGATAGATCAAGGAGGCTAATTGGATTATGCCAGGATACATACATTGACAAGGTGTTGAAGATGTTTAACATGTAGGATTCTAAGAAAGGTTTCTTGCTGATGTCACATGGTATAAGTCTCAGCAAGACTCAGTGTCCGAGTACATCTGATGAGCAAGAAAAGATGAATGTGATTCCATATTTTTCGATAATTGGAACCATCATGTATGTCATGCTTTGTATACGCCCAGATGTCTCGTATGCTTTGAGCGTAACGAGCAGATACCAATCTGATCCAGGTGAGAGTCACTGGATAGCCATAAAGAATATTTTAAAGTACTTGAGAAGGACTAAAGATATGTTTCTAGTCTATGGAGGTGAAGAAGAGCTCGTTGTAAGTGGTTACACCGATGCAAGTTTCTAAACTGACAAGGATGACTACAGATCGCAATCTGGAATTGTTTTCTGCCTAAATGGTAGAGCGGTGAGTTGGAAGAGTTCTAAGCAAGAGACGGTGACTGATTCTATAATAGAAGCCGAGTACATAGCAGCTTTAGAAGCTGCTAAGGAGGCTGTTTGGATCAAGAATTTTGTTTCTGAGCTTGGAGTGATGACTTGTGCTTCTAGTCCAATAGACCGCTATTGTGATAATAGGGGTGCTATCGCACAAGCCAAATAGTCTAGATCACACCAGAAGTTCAAACACATATTTAACAAAGCCCCTCTCACAACACATGAGATAGTAGATAGGGGAGATATAAAGATAAGCAAAGTGCAAACTGATCTGAATGTTGCAGATCCGTTAACAAAACCCTCTCACAACAAAAGCATGAGATGCACAGTAGGTCTATGAGTATTAGATACCTGCATGGTTGACTCTAGTACAAGCAGAAGATTGTTAGCATTATGTCCTAGAATCAACATGAAGATGTTATATGTGACATACTATGTTTAACTTTTCCATCCAGCTCCACCTATGGCTTTTGCAGATCAGCAAAGCTGCTGTTGACAAGCTTCCTGTACCTAAGTCGTTGTCGCCCCACTCCAACCGCACCTGATGTGACCATGATCACCTCATATCCTATAGAGTTCAGTTCCTTCACCTACATTGCCAAGGTTCTCTGGTTAGGCACCTGCCAACATATTGAACACTACATATCCATTGTAGAACAGTTCCACGCTCAGAAATTGGGTTTGTTACCTGCTCACAGAGAGCTCCAACCCTACCCAAAGCCAATCTTCATCTTGTCTAGAGACAACTGCAGTGCCCACCTGTCGTGCAAAAAGGGAGTTAGCCGCACATAGATAAAAATTCTATCCCTGAAACAGTAACCAGAATTGGAATGAGGTTGCACAGAAGTGCTAGACTTTTTCGAAAGCCTAGTCTCAAAAGGTTCTCCCTCCCTCCACCCTTTCAATACAGAGATTATTCCTCCAGCTCCCCATATTTTATATCAAAAAGGAATAATTATTCTGTTCCAGATATGTTTTCTCTCATCAAACAGAAATCGCTGCCCACAGCAAAGTAGCCACCAGTTTTGCCATAGTGATACGTAATGGCAACTTCGACATCAAGCGGTCACATCAGGTAAAAACCCAAAACCTCAAGCAAAACCCCGCCGCCGCCTTCACCGCTCCTCCTAATCTAAGACTAAAATACTAAAATAACGACGAGAACCCCAAATCAAACGTCTCTCAAGTTTTCAAGTTTTAACTGAAAAAATCCATCGGTGATTCGATCCGGAAACAGTCTCACAAATACGAAAAAGGAGCGCAAACAATGCAAACAGCGCCGCAGCACAACGCTCATGAATCGCCTAGATCTATCTCAAGACCAATCCACGGCGGCGGCCTGGCTGCCAGCCAGATCACCTTGATGATGATGCGCTTCACGTCCTTCATGAAGCCCTAGGACATCCCGTTGTTGCCGTCCTCAGCCCTCTGACGCAGCCCCTCCAACCACCGCATCAGCCCTCTCCTTGACGCCATCAGCGGAGCCAACGGAGTGACGCGTGCGCCGCTGCCGGCCCAGTTGGAGAGCGGTGAGGAGATCTTCCTAGGTGGTTAGGGTTTCACGAGGAGGGCCTAGTTGGTTTCTATATTGAGCGTGCATCCGGAAGCGGCGCATTGTTGGGGTCGCTCGTTCTGGGTGGAGGCCGACGGCCATAGGAGTCGGCGGCGGAGGAGTCAGTTGAGTGGAGAGGGGGCGAGAGGAGAATGCGGAGGAGAGAGGGTGGGGCAGTCTAGGCCTCTAGGGTTGGGGTGGGGCGGGGATTAGGAGATTAGATTAGGGTAGAGGAAAGGGTTATGATTTTATTTGAAGGGTTAGGATTAACCAGATGAGTAAGTAAGTAAACTTAATGGCTGAGATTAACCAGATGAGTGAGTAGGTGAACACTTAACTTCGCCAATTATATAGTATGGTAGATGAAGAACTGAGATTTACCAGATGAGTGATGATGCTAGATGAATGGTTGAGATTTACCAGATGAGTGATGTGTCCATCCCTCAACTCGCCAATTATAAAAGGAATGATATGTTAATTGTTGGTCATTATAAAAATATGTTGAATTCCATTTTAGTAAGATCAATTTCCTAACACCATGCACATAAAAGAGTAAGCAATTTACAAATGTAAAAAAAACTGCAAGTAATTTACAAGTACAACACAAGCTTAATTCTTATAGGAAAAATTTGATAATTCTCACTTTGAATATGACCTCTTGAATTATGATGTCACCCGTAACAATGATATATGGGATGATATGTAGGTCAGAATGATAAAAAAACTGAAGCTATTTCTTAGCGATGATAAATTATCAAATATCTCTTTAGATGGGACACTTGTGTCTCCCGTCTCTTATTTTCCCTTCACCTTTTTTCCATGCATCCCTGATCACGAGTGTATTTGGCCTGCCTATTGTTTTCTTTAAGAATTTGGAGGTTTTAAGAAGAATCCATACTTGGATTTGAGCCATTGTGTCTTGTTAGGCAATGCAGGGATAAAGTCCTCATAAATGGTTAAAAATAGTAGGAGTAGCGACCAAACCACTTCATATCTACATATATACTGTTCTCTTTGACAAAAAAATATACGATTTTTGACCTTTTTTACAATTTTCGAGATATGACTTTCATCGTAATGTTATATGGCAGGAAGTTTATAAAATCTAAAAGGCTTACAGATTATAAAATTATTTTTCAACACAAACTATCTATACAATTTTTATGTTTTGAACTGAGTACTTAAAAGTCGTTAATAACCAAATTGTTGTCTATGTATTTTTTTCACCTAAAGGAGTAGACAAAATGCACAACTGGATATAAACAAAGAACACACGGCCTAGCAGAAAAGAACAATCCTAAATTCCCAATTCCGTTTAACTGAACTCTCAAAAGTTGAAGTATATGATCAATTTCTGAAGTGCAACTGTCTAGGTTCATTGTAGATGGAACGGAGGAAGTAGTAATCTTGTTTAATTCGAAAATCTCAGCTGTACGGTAGCTAAGGGATCCGTACATTATACGGCAATTCTGTACGGCCCCAATCATTCCATGCATGCGGTTCGTCCGGCGAATCTCAAGCGACCCCGCCGCCGAATCCTTCAGCCACACTCCTCCCTAACCTCGCGACGCCGCACGCATTCCGAGGCACGCGAACATGGCCGCCGCGCCCGCGATCCGGACGCCCGATTAACCTGCGAATCAACGCGACCTCGCCCCTTGCGCTCAAGATCGCCGTAAATATATACCATCCTGCTACGAGCATTCGAGCATCACCCGATCCCGTATCTCTCTCTCTTCTCCGCATCGATCAGCTGCAGAGCAGAGCCGAGTGAGATGAGCGTCATGGTAGTGGTGGCCGCCGTCCTCGTCGCTCTGGCGGCGGCGCCGGTGCTAGTCATGGCGGTGGAGTACAGCGTGGTGGACTACGGTGCGCGGGAGGGAGGGAAGGTGGATGCGGCGGGGGCGTTCCAGGCAGCGTGGGCGGCGGCGTGCGGCGACGGCGGCGGAGGCAGGATGGGGTACCGGCCGGTGATGCGCGTGCCGGCGGGGACGTTCCTTGTCGGGCAGGCCTACTTCAGTGGCCCCTGCCGCAGCGCCGGCGGCGTCTTGCTGGCCGTCGACGGCACCGTCGTCGCGCCGCCGGCCGTCGACAACACGTCGTGGATCATGTTCCACTATGCCCACGGCCTCGCCATCCGCGGCGGCACGCTCGACGGCCAAGGCCGCTCCTTCTGGGCCTGCAAGGCCGCCGGCCGGAAATGCCCTTCCGGCACCACGGTTAGTAGTGAATTTGTTCCAGAATTTGTAATCCCCACTCTGTTTCAGTTTTTGCTGCAAAAAAACATTCAAAAATCGATCAAATCTGGCCCCTTTTTTTGTTTGGGGAGGCAGACGCTGGACATCAGCCAGTCGAACAACGTGAGCGTGAAGCGGCTGACGCTGCTGGACAGCAAGAACGTTCACGTGTCCATCTTCGACTCCGCCGGCGTGACGCTGCAGGCCGTCAAGATCATCGCGCCGGCGGACAGCCCCCACACCGACGGCATCCACGTGCAGCTCTCCCGCGACGTGAGCGTCCTCAGCGCGACGGTCCGCACCGGCGATGACTGCGTCTCCTTGGGGCCCGGCACCTCCGGCGTGGTCATTCGCAACATCCGGTGCGGCCCCGGCCACGGGATTAGCATCGGCAGCCTCGGCGGGGAGTCCGGCGAGAAGGAGGTCCGCAACGTGACGGTGGAGGCGGCGGCGCTCACCGGCACGCAGAACGGCCTTCGGATCAAGACGTGGGGGAAGCCGAACTCCGGCCACGTCACCGGCGTGAGGTTCGCCCGCGTTACCATGCGCGGTGTTGAGAACCCCATAGTCATCGACCAGAACTACTGCCCCGGCAACGTCAACTGCCCTGGCCAGGTAAAACTCAAACCCAGCCACCTATCTTCTTGCTTGCAACAAATCGCCATGACTGATGCTTGGGTGATCACTGATCAGAGCTCGGGGTTGAGGATCAGCGACGTGGTCTACGAGGACATCACGGGGACGTCGGCGACGCCTGTGGCGGTGAAGTTCGACTGCAGCGGCAGCAACCCGTGCACGGGTATCAAGCTCAGGAACATCAACCTGACGTACGACGGCAAGCCGGCGCAGTCCTTCTGCAAGAACGCCGGCGGGTCGGCATCTGGCGTCGTCAGCCCAGCGAGCTGCCTCTGACCGTGCATGCACCCGGCCGGCGGCCGCTGAGGCAGGCGTAGGATCTTAGCACACACGCATACATTGTACATGTGAAAATC
>KE371052.1:263717-282595 GCA_000418225.1 Zizania latifolia
TTGACAATCACTCATTATCCCCATGGTATACACCATGGCTCCTCACTAGCAGTAATGCCAAAGCTCACTAGAAGTTAGATGAATATAGATCTTGTCCCACTATGTGTCGTTAGAGGAAAAGCGATCATGTTACATATAGTGGAGCATCTTTTATTTGATACAAGATTCACAAAGCATAGTGCTGAACCTTGCATTTTTGTTGTAGATCATGGCTCCTACTACTAAGAACACTTCTATTTTTAATCTGCGATTAATTCTAGAAAGGGAAAAGCTTTCTGGAACAAACTTTATTGACTGGTATAGAAACTTAAGAATTGTTCTCAAACAAGAGAAAAAGCCCCATCCTGATAAACCAAAAGATGATGCATCTGCCGCGGATCGGTGGGCTTATGAGAAGCACACCAATGATTCAATTGATGTCAGTTGTCTCATGCTTGCTTGTATATCCTCTGAGCTTTAGAAGCAATATGAGGACAGGGATGCCTACGATATGATCATGGGACTCAAAGGCATGTTTGAGAACCAAGCACAGACTGAGAGGTACAACATCTCAAAGTCTTTGTTTGCGTGTAGGTTGGCGGAAGGCAGCCCAGTCAGTCCTTATGTAATCAAGATGATTGGTTACATTGAGAGCCTAAAAAAACCTGGTTTTCCCCTTGACCATGATTTGGCCATGGATGTGATTCTCTAGTCGCTCCTTGTGAGCTTCGAGCCGTTCATTTTGAATTTTCATATAAACAGTATGGAGAAAAGCATGGCTGAATTGCATGGGATGCTAAAGACTGCTGATGATAGCATTAAAAAGAATTCTAGTCATGTGATGATGGTTCAGAAGATTAGCAGGAAGAGAAAACGCAAGGGAATGGCTAAAGCTTCAGATGTGATCTTGAGCTCTAAGTCTAAACCAGTTGGAAAGTCCAAGACTAGCCCTGCTACTTCTGACACTTGCCACCACTACCATAAGACTGATCATTGGTGGAGGAATTACAAGCTGTATTTGGAAGAACTCAAGAAAAAGAAGGGAAGTGTGACTTCTACTTCAAGTATAAATGTTATTGAAATTAATCTTGCTACTCGTCCAAGTGATTCATGGGTATTTGATACCGGATCAATGATTCATACTTGCAAACCGTTGTAGGGACTAAATAGGACAAGGAAGTGCACAAGAGGCGAGTTGGATGTCCACGTCGGCAATGGTGCAAAAGTTGCTGCGTTGGCCGTCGGCGTTTATTCTTTATCGCTACCCTCAGGATTAGTTTTGGAATTAAATAATTGTTATTTCATTCCTGTCTTGGGCAGAAACATTATCTCTTCTTCATGTTTAGAGAAAGACGGTTTTGAATTCGTAATAAAGAATAATTGTTGTTTAATATTTTCGGATCGTATGCTCTATGGTTTTTGTCCATTGTTGAATGGCTTATATATTCTGAATCTTGATGATACACATGTTTATAACGTTAATACCAACAAGCCTCGGCTTAATAATTTGAATCCTACCTATGTGTGGCACTGTCGTTTATGTCATATAAATGAGAAACGCATGCGGAAGCTTCATAAAGATGGGCTTTTGGAGTCATTTGATTTCAAATCGTTTGACACATGTGAATCTTGTTTACTTGACAAAATGACTAAGACACCTTTCACTGGTCAAAGTGAGAGGGCAAATGAATTATTGGCCATTGTACATACTGATGTGCGTGGACCAATGAGTTCTACTGCTAGAGGTGGATTTCAGTACTTCATTACTTTTATCGATGATTTTAGTAGATTTGGTTACATCTACTTAATAAGGCATAAGTCAGAATCCTTTAGAAATTTCAAGGAGGTCTAGAATGAGGTACAAAATCATACAGGCAAGACAATTAAATTTCTACGATCTAATCATGGAGGTGAATATTTGAGCCATTAGTTTAATGATCATCTAAAACAGTGTGGAATTGTTCCACAGCTGACTCCACCAGGCATGCCCCAATGGAATGGGGTGTCCGAGCGGAGGAACCGAACTTTGTTGGACATGGTCCAGTCAATGATGAGTCAATCTGATCTTCCATTGTCCTTTTGGGGATTCGCTCTAGAAACTGCTTCTTTCACATTAAATAGAGTTCCATCTAAATCTGTAGAGAGGACACATATGAGATATGGATTGGGAAGCGTCTCGGAATTTCTTTTCTAAAAATATGGGGTTGTGAGGCCTACGTAAAACGTTTGACGTCTGACAAGCTCAATTCCAAATCTGATAAATGCTTCTTTGTGGGATATCCTTGGGAAACCAAAGGATACTACTTTTATAACCGGAAAGAAGACAAAGTGGTTGTCGCCTGGAATGGTGTCTTTCTGGAGAAAGAGTTTCTCTTGAAAGAGGTTAGTGGGAGCACGGTGCGACTCGAAGAGGTTCAAGAACCACTAGAAAGTGCTTCAGCTCCTACTGAACCACAACTCGATATGCAAGATGTTACAGAACCTATTGTCGAGACACCAGCCCCACGTCGGTCAGAAAGGTGTGCCTGAGCGGTTTATATTTTTAACCACTGGGCAGCGCGATATATTATTGTTGGACAATGATGAACCTAAGACCTATTCGGAAGTGGTGATGGGACCAGACTCTGAGAAATAGCTTGGAGCCATAAGATCCGAGTTAGAATCCATGCGAGAGAATCAAGTTTGGAACTTGGTCGATCCACTTGATGGTATAAAAACTATTGTGTGTAAATGGATTTTCAAGAAAAAGATAGACGTTGATGGAAATGTTTACATCTATAAAGCACGATTGGTGACGAAAGGTTTTAGGCAGATTCAAGGTGTTAATTATAATGAAACGTTTTCGTCTGTCGCAATACTAAAGTCTATTCGAATCATCCTAACAATTGCCTCATATTATGACTATGAGATATGTCTAATGGATGTTAAAATAGCTTTCCTTAATGGAAACCTAAGTGAGGATGTGTGCATGATACAGCCTAAAGGTTTTGATGATCCAAAGAATGCTGGGAAAATTTGCAAGCTACAAAGGTCCATTTATGGGCTGAAGCAAGCTTCTCAAAGTTCTAAACTTTGTTTTGATGAAGTGATCAAAGGGTTTGGTTTCATCAAGAATGAAGAAGAGCCTTGTATTTACAAAAGGACTAGTGGGAGTGCACTTATATTTCTGGTCTTATATGTGGATGACATATTGTTGATCGAAAATGATATTCCAATGCTTGATGCTGTTAAATCTTCGTTGAGGAAAAGTTTCTCAATAAAAGATCTCGGAGAGACGGCATACATTTTGGCATAAAGATCTATAGAGATAGGTCGAGAAGGCTAAATGGATTAAGCCAAAGCATGTACATTGACAAGGTATTGAAACGATTCAATATGTAGAATTCTAAGATAGGTTTTCTACCAATGTCACATGGTGTTACACTCATCAAGAGTCAGTGTCCTTCGACACCTGATAAGCTGGAGAAGATGAGTGCGATCCCATATGCCTCCGCAATCGGGTCCATCATGTATGCCATGGTTTGTATACGCCTAGATATTTCTTATGCTCTAAGTGTTACAAGCAGATATCAATCAAACCCGAGTGAAAGTCACTAAGGAGGTGAGGATATGTTCCTAGTCTTCGGAGGTGAGGAGGAGCTCATTGTAAATGGTTACACCGATGCAAGCTTCCAAACCAACAAGGACGATTCGCGATCACAGTCTGGATTTATGTTTTGCCTCAATGGAGGCACAGTGAGTTGGAAGAGTTCCAAACAAGAAACGGTTACAGATTCAACAACGGAGGCCGAGTACATTGCAACTTCTGAAGCTACGAAGGAGGCTGTTTGGATCAGAAAATTTGTTTCTGAGCTGAGAGTTGTCCCTAGTGCGTCCAGTCCAGTGGACCTCTATTGTGATAATAGTGGTGCAATTACGCAAGCCAAGGAGCCTAGGTCGCACCAGAAGTCCAAGCACGTACTTCGGCGCTATCACCTCATCCGTGAGATCATAGATAGAGGTGATGTAAAGATATGTAAGGTGCATACGGATTTAAACGTTACCGATCCATTGACAAAGCCTCTCTCATAGCCCAAGCATGAGACGTACTTGAGCTCTATGGGTATTAGTGATGGAAATATGCCCAAGAGAATTCTGGGGGAAGCGGAAGTTCTGGCCTAGGACCGGAAGTTCCGGGTTCTGGAGCATCCAGAAGTTCTGGTCAGACCGAAAGTTCCGGGCTAGCCCCAGTTTTGGTTTCTGGAGGATCCGGAAGTTCTGGTTGAACCGGAAGTTCTGAACCTACCTGGACGAACCAGAAGTTCTGGGTCGAAATAAATTCGATATAGAATGTTGTTTTCGGAAGTTCTGGATAGAAACAAATTCGATACAGAATGTTATTTCTGGAAGTTCCGGCTATAACCGGAAGTTTCGGGCCAGGCGAACAGATTAAATTTGTTGGGCTTTAATACAGATTAAAGACCCATGATGGGGTACTATATAAAGAGAGGAGGGGTGAGCATGAAAGGCTGCTGCTGCTGTTTCTCCTGGTTGAGAACCCTAGCCGCCACCTGTCCTCTCTCCTTGATTGCAAGGGTTGTGATCGATATCACGGATCTCACGAGTGATGCTAGCACGCCGGCGTGAGGTGATCCTGTTCCCGGACATGTGGATATCGTGGAGGCAGTGCTCCAATAGCGGTGCTCGTCTTCTTCCCGTGGAGTTCGCCTGATCGCATCATCTCCATCACCAGATCACCGATGAACGGATGAAAACATGAGGAGTTGCTCGAGGACGCGCTTCACCGACTCTACTTCCGCTGCCCGAGCGCGTCTCGAGGCTTGAGGTAACTATCCATGATCCCATTACACATATGGTTCCTGGGCTAACGGGGTAAATTTTTAAAATTAAGCGTTAGCGTAGCCTCCCCATAACCCAACAGTGGTATCAGAGCCTACGTGCGTAGTGTTCGATCTGGATCGATCACATATAGGTGATATATGATGGAAATAGATTGGATCTATTATTTTTATCGTTGGATTTTTGGAAGTTCTGGGTGTGATCCGGAAGTTCCGGACAGAAATAAATTCTGAGTCAGAAGGTTATTTTTGGAAGTTCTGGGTGTGACCCGAAAGTTCCGGGCCAAAATAAATTCGAGTCATAAGGTTGATTTCGGAAGTTTTGGTCCTGAGTCAGAAGTTCTGGGCCCTTCTACAGGAAGTTCTGGGTCCAGTTCAGTCACGTGTAGATTCTTCGCCTAACTTGTTTTTGCAGAGAATGTTGTGACTGGTATGGCCTTGCAATGTATAAGATACAAGCTTGTAATTTTCATGGCCTGCGTGTCGTGGTTAATTGCAGCCCAAGGCTGTTCAAATGTTGTATGACCTACGCGTCGATATGTGATGCTTCTGCTCATGTAATTAGTATAGTGCTATTAGGTGTAATAGACTGATATAGGGTCATGGAGGCCTGAAGCGTGATGACCCGAAGGACAGGAACCATGGAGATAGAGATCACCATGCGAGAGGACCATACTACGTCACAATTAATATGATTGCCTATGATTTTCGTTTATGTTCCTGTCATACTATTCTTTCATGTTCCGTGTGCGGTAGGCATCGTTACCGTGTTAGAATAGTTTCCCTTAAAAAATTAAGTATTGATGCTCTTTCCAATAGCTGCACCTACAAAGGTTTTGATTATTGCATGGTGGGTCTGCCAAAGCAGGGTGTCATCTTTTATCTCAATCAGTTAGGGTGGATGTCGGACAACCACATGCATAGTATTGATTTGCTTAACAAAGCTATCAAAACAGTTTTGGGCTTTGGGGCATGGAGTTGGGCGTCGAGACATTAGATGCTACCCCAACAAACAAGAGTCACATAGGGATGTGATTAACAAAATGTTGCTTACCTATGTCACTAATCTTCTAGCAGTGATGCCAAAGCTCACTAGGAGTTAGTTGAATATGGATCTTGTCCCACTACATGTCGTAAGAGGGAAAACGATTGTATATCATGTAATGGAGCATCTTTTATTTGATAGAAGATTCATATAGCATAGTGCAGAACCTTGCATTTTTGTTGGAGATCATGTCACCTACTGCAAAGAACACTTTCATTTTTAATCTGCGATGTATTCTTTTTGGAACAAACTTTATTGACTGGTACAGAAACTTGAGAATTGTTCTCAAGCAGGAGAAAAATGACTATGTTCTAGAGGAACCCCACCCTGATGAACCAGCTAATAATGCATCTGCAGCTGATCGGTGGGCTTACGAGAAGCACGCCAATGATTCACTTGATGCTAGCTGTCTCATACTTGCCAGTATGTCCTCTGAGCTTCGAAAGCAAGATGAGAACAAGGATGCCCATAATATGATTGTGGGACTCCGAGGCATGTTTGAGAACCAAGCTCGGGCCGAGAGGTACGGTACCTCAAAGTCCTTGTTTGTGTATAGAACTGGTCATTGGCAAAGGAACTGCAAGTTGTACTTGGAAGAACTCAAGAAGAAAAAGGGAAGTGAGACTTCCGCTTCCACTTCAAGTATAAATGTTATTGAAATCAATTTTACTACTCGTCTAAGTGATTCATGGGTATTTAATACCGGATCAATGATTCACACATGCAAATCGTTACAGGGGCTGAAAAGGACTAGGAAGTGCGCAAGAGGCGAATTGGATGTTCGCGTCGGTAATGGTGCAAAAGTTGCTGCGTTGGCCGTCGATGTCTATCCTTTGTCGCTACCCTCAGGATTAGTTTTGGAATTAAATAATTATTATTTTATTCCTCCCTTGGGCAGAAACATTATCTCTTCATCATGTTTAGAGGAAGACGGTTTTGAATTCGTAATAAAGAACAAGTGTTGTTCGATATTTTCGAATGGTATGCTCTATAGTGTTTGTCCATTGTTGAATGGCTTATATATTCTGAATCTTGAGGATACACATGTCTATGCCATTAATACGAATAAACCTCGACTCAATGATTTGAATTCTACCTATGTCTAGCATTGTCGTTTGGGTCATATAAATGAGAAGCGCATGTAGACGCTCCATATAAATGGGCTTTTGGAGTCATTTGATTTTGAATCATTTAACACATGTGAGTCTTGTTTTCTTGGCAAGATGACTAAGACGCCTTTCACTGGTCGAAGTGAGAGGGCAAACGAGCTATTGGCCATTGTACATACTGATGTATGTGGACCAATGAGTTCTACAGCCAGAGGTGGTTTTTAGTACTTCATAACTTTTACCGACGACTTTAGTAGATATGGTTACGTCTACTTGATGAGGCATAAGTCGAAATCCTTTGAAAAGTTCAAGGAGTTCCAGAATAAGGTACAAAATCATATAGGCAAGATAATTAAATTTCTACGATTAGATCATAGAGGTGAATATTTCAGCCATGAGTTTATTGATCATCTAAAGCAGTGTGGAATTGTTCTACGGCTGACTACACCTGACACGCCCTAATGGAATGGGGTGTCCGAGCAGAGGAACTGAACTTTGTTGAACATGGTCCGGTTGATGATGAGTCAAACTGATCTTTCATTGTCTTTCTGGGGATTCGCTTTAGAAACTGCTGCTTTCACACTAAACAGAGTTCCATCCAAATCTATAGAGAGGACACCATATGAGATATGGACTGAGAAGCGTCTCGAGCTGTCTTTTCTAAAGATCTAGGGTTGTGAGGACTATGTAAAGCGTTTGATGTCTGATAAGCTCACTCCCAAATCTGATAAATGCTTCTTTGTGGGGTATCCTAGGAAAACTAAAGGATATTACTTTTATAACCGGAAAGAAGGCAAAGTGTTTATCGCTCGGAAAGGTGTCTTTCTGGAGAAAGAGTTTCTCTCGAAAGGGGTTAGTGGGAGCACGGTGGAACTCGAAGAGGTTTGAGAACCACTAAAAAGTGATTTAGCTCCTACTGAACCGCAACTCGACATGCAAGATGTTGCAGAGCCTATTGTCGAGACACCAGCCCCCCGTCGGTAGGAGAGGTTGAGTCGTGCGCCTGAGCGAATTGCATTTTTAACCACTGGGCAGCGCGACATATTATTGTTGGACAATGATGAACCTAAGACCTATTCAGAAGCGGTGATGGGACCAAACTCTGAGAAATGGCTTTGAGCCATAAGATCCGAGTTAGAATCCATGCGAGAGAATCAAGTTTGGAACTTGGTCGATCCACCCGATGGTATAAAAACTATTGAGTGTTTATAAGAAGGCTAGTGGGAGCTCACTTGTATTTCTGGTCTTATTTGTAGATGACATATTGTTGATCGGAAATGATATTCCTGTGCTAGATGCTGTCAAGTCTTCGTTAAGAAAAAGTTTCTCAATGAAAGATCTTGGAGAGGCAGCATACATTTTGGGCATAAAGATCTATAGATATAGGTCGAGAAGGCTAATTGGATTAGGTCAAAGCATGTACATTGACAAGGTATTGAAACGGTTTAATATGCAGAATTTCAAGAAAGGTTTTCTACCAATGTCACATGGTATTTCTCTCAGCAAGAGCCAATATCCTTTGACACCTGATGAGCAGGAGAAGATGAGTGCGATCTCGTATGCCTTCGCAATCGGATCCATCATGTATGTCATGCTTTGTATACGCCCAGATGTTTATTATGCTCTAAGTGTTATGAGCAGATATCAGTCAAACCTGAGTGAAAGTCACTGGGCGGTAGTAAAGAGTCTTAAGTACTTGAGAAGAATTGAGGATATGTTCCTGGTTTTTGGAGGTGAGGATGAGCTCGTTGTAAATAATTATACCGATGCTAGCTTTCAAACTGACAAGGATGATTCGTGATCGTAGTCTGGATTTGTGTTCTGCCTCAACAGAGGCATAGTGAGTTGGAAGAGTTCCAAACAAGAAACGGTTACAGATTCAACAACAGAGGGCGAGTATATTGTAGCTTCGAAAGCTACGAAGGAGGCAGTTTGGATCAGAAAGTTTGTTTATGAGCTGGGTGTTGTCCCTAGTGCGTCTAGTCTAGTGGACCCTTATTTTGATAAAAGTGGTACCATTGCGCAATCCAAGGAGCCTAGATCGCACCAGAAGTCCAAACACATACTTCGGTGCTATCACCTGATCTGTGAGATTATAGATAGAGGTGATGTGAAGATATGCAAGGTACACACGGATTTGAATATTACAGATCCGTTGACAAAGCCTCTCTCATAGCCCAAACATAAGGCATACTTGAGCTCTATGGGTATTAGATACTTACGTGAGTGAGTCGAGTGTATGTGAGAAGAATTTGTTTTGTCTATGCTGATGTACATGTGGATAATTGGTTATCTTGTTCCTTGAATAAATGTCTTTTACATTGATCAGCAAGTACGTGACTTGTTTGTGAGACTCTTTGTGTTACGATGTTATTCTAAATGATCCCTAATCTGAGATCATCATGTGGGACAGTGATGATTTATAGATTAGCACATCTGTCTGATTGATGATCAAGTTTCATAGATCATAGAAATGGAGATGTCAAATCAGTGATGTGGACTCATGTTAGTAAACATGGAGTTGGATAGACTCACTTTGAGATACTGCTAGGATTGTTATTTTATATGTGCCATCAGTTGACGTCTCAAATGGTGTACCTGCAGAATCCTTAGACCTGAGATCGTCATTGATTCCAGAATATGTAGTGCACACTTAAGGGCTTCCAAACGCTATTCTATAATAGGGTAGTTATAAAGGTTGCTTTCAGGTGTGTCACGAAACATGTCGTGGGATGTGAGCGGTTAAGATGGAATTTACCCCTCCTAAATAACGGGACAGGCGTCTCTGGGCCCCTTGAGGTAGTCGGATTGGAAAGTACATGGCCATGCCACTATGATCAAAGAGTTGATCATGATTGAATCCACTACTTGATTGAGTGAAGTGTCGAGCTATCAACAAGGGTGGCACGAATCTCGCCTTGAGCTTGACTGATGTCGTGTGGTAAAGGGATTGGTGCGTGAGTATATCAAGGTTTAGAAAGTATGATATTGACTTTGTATGCTCTCGGGGGTCAATAAGTGCTACTAGGTACCGCTATTGATCGACGATTCGGAAAGGGTTTCCGGGTAGCGGCCGTTTGCATATGAACCTATCGGGTCACATGCTTAAGGAGATAGGATTTTAAAACTTGCAAGAATTGGATCTTGTGCAAGTGGGAGATTGATGGAAATGTGCCCAAGAGAATTCTGAGGGAACCGGAAGTTCTGGCCTAGGGCCGGAAGTTCTGGGTTCTGGAGCATCTGGATGTTCCGGTCAGACCAGAAGTTCTGGGCCAGCCCCAGTTTTGGTTTCTAGAGGATCCGAAAGTTCCGGTTGGACCGGATGTTCCGGACCTACCAGGATGAACCAGAAGTTCCGGGTCAAAATAAATTCGATACAGAATGTTGTTTTTAGAAGTTCTGGTTGGACCGGAAGTTCTGGGTCCAGAAATTCCGGTCGGAACAGAAGTTCTGGACAGAAACAAATTCGATACAGAATGTTATTTTTGAAAGTTCTGACTATAACCAGAAGTTTCGGGCCAGGCGAATAGATTAGATCTATTGGGCTTTAATACAGATTAAAGGCCCGTGATGGGGCACTATATAAAGAGAGGAGGGGTGAGCACGAAAGGCTGCTGCTGCTGTTGCTCCTGGTTGAGAACCCTAGCCGCCACCTCTCCTCTCTCCTCGATTGCAAGGGTTGTGATCGATCTCCCAGATCTCGCGAGTGGTGCTAGCACGCCGGCGCGAGGTGATCCTATCCCTGAATATGTGGATACCGTGGAGGCACTGCTCTAATACCGGTGCTCGTCTTCTTCCCGTGGAGTTCGTCGGATCGTCGGATCGCGTCGTCTCCATCACCGGATCGCCGACGAACGAACGGAAACGTGAGGAGTAGCTCAAGGACGCGCTTCATTGACTCTACTTCCGCTGCCCGAGCGTGTCTCGAGGCTCGAAGTAACGATCCATGCTCCCATTATACGCATGGTTCATGGGCTAACGGGGTAAATTTTTGAAATTAAGCACCAGCGTAGCCTCCCCACAACCCAACAATTAGATACTTACGTGATTGAGTTAAGTGTATGTGAGAGAAAGTGTCATGTCTATGCTAATGTACTTTGGATAATTGGTTATCTTGTTCCTTGAATAAATATATTTTACATTGATCAACAAGTATGTGACTTGTTTGTAGAACTCTTTGTTTTGTAATGATGTTATTTTAAACGATCCCTAATCTCATATCGTCATGTGGGACAGTGATGATTCATAGATTAGCACATTTTACTGATTGATGATCAGGTTTCACGGATCATAGATATGAAGAAATCAAATCAGTAGTGTGGACACATGTTAGAGAACATAGTGTTGGATAGACCTACTTTGAGATACTGCTGGGATTGTTATTTTGAATGTGCCATCAGCTGTTCTCAAATGGTGTACCTGCAAAATCCTTAGACCAGAGATCATCATTGATTATAGAATATATAGTGACGCACTTAGGGGCTTCCAAATGCTATTCCGTAACTGGGTAGTTATAAAGGTTGCTTTCATGTGTGTTATGAAACATGTCGTGAGATATGAGCGGTCAAGATGGAATTTACCCCTCCTAAATAACGGGAGAGACGTCTCTAGGGCCCTCGAGATAGTTGGATTGGAAAAGTGCATGGTCATGCCACTATGATTAAAGAGTTAATCATGATTAATACACTACTTGATCGAGTGAAATGTCGAGCTATCACAAGGGTGGCACAAATCTTGTCTTGAGCTTGGCTGATGTCATGTGGTAAAGGGATTGGTGCATGAGTATATCAAGGTTCAGAAAATATGATTTTAATTTTGTATGCTTTCGGGGGTCAATATGTGCTGCTAGGTACCGCTATTGATTTGCGATCCAAAAAGGGTTTCTGGGTAGCGGCCGTTTGCATATGAACCTATCGGGTCACACGTTTAAGGGGAATAGGATTTAAAGCTTGCAAGAATTGACTCTTATGCAAGTGGGAGATGATGGAAATGTGCCCAAGAGAATTCTAGGAGAACCGGAAGTTCTAGCCTAAGCCCAAAAGTTCTGGGTTCTGGTGTAACCGGAAGTAAGTTCCGGACCAGCCCTAGTTTCGGTTTCTGGAGGAACCAGAAGTTCCAGTTGGACCAAAACTTTTGGGACTGCCTGAGAGATGTATTCTAGACGAACCGGAAGTTTTGGGTGGAATCGAAACTTCCGGGTTGAAATAAATTCGATACAGAATGTTATTTTTGGAAGTTCTGGTTGTACCGAAAGTTCTGGGCCAGACGAACAGATTATATCTTTTAGGCTTTAATACTGATTAAAGGCCTATGAGAGGGCACTATATAAGGAGAAGAGGGGCTAGGACAAAAAGGCTATTGGTTGTTGTTGTTGCTTCGACCTAATCCTAGCCACCACCTCTCCTAGCTACACCGGTTGTGACCGTCTCTCCCCTAACTTCCCGCGTGGTACTAGCATACCGGCATGAAGTGATCCTGTCTTTGTACGTGTGAATACCATAGAGACGTCGCTGCTACTGCGGTGGTGATCTTCCTGTGGAGGTCGCCGGAACTGAGCGGAGCCGATCGAGAACGTGATTCATCAACTCTACTTCCGCTGCCCTTGCGCATTTTATGGCTAGAGGTAATGATCTATGATCCCATTACACGTATGGTTTCTGGGTGAACGGGATAAAAATTTTGAATTTAACGCTATCGTAGACTCTCCATAACCCAACAATGGATCCCTGAGTGGAATGCTCCAAAAACAAATACTCCAAAACCAGACAAGCCTAGAATAGCTGCAAGCAAAGAGTATGATGCTGGAAAAAGTGATCCTAATGATAAAAAGAGGGAGGTTAAAGACAATGCTAGCTCTTCAAACTCTGCTCAGAAACCTCAGGGAGATGAGAGTGGGAAAGACAAAGATTACAAAGGTAAAAAACAGATGGAATATTTCTCTGAATATGATGATATGTCTGATGAGGAAGGAAAAGTTTATATCCCAGATGTGATTGCTGATGATTCTGATGAGGAGATGAATCTGTAGGAGTACCAAATCAAACTTAGAGACAGAAAACAGAATGTAGAATATACAAACCCTGTGTTCATTGCCCAGTGCAATGTAGATGAAGATAAAAGCAAGCAACAAGTAGATGTGAAGGTGACAAATACATTTGAAAGTGAGAAAAATGTTGAAGATGCTTTGGCTTTGGCCATTCTGCCAGTGAACACATCAAACTTTGTTGAGCTTTTGTTGACTAAAGAGAAATGTGGCACTACTCAAGACCCTAATGAGATGACAACTGATGTTGGTGATAAAGAGTTGGTTAATATAAATCAGTAAGGGGACTGTGCTGCTGACAAGAAAAGGAGAAAGAAGAAAGTGCAGATGGTTGCTCAAAGGCATAGCTCAAGAATCAAAAGAGATGGAGTGCCAATCCCCCTGAAGGCATAACAAAGACTGGAGCAGAGAGATGACATCACAGGTATATCTAGATACTCTGTTTTACAATCAATAGATGATAATAAACTGCTTTCTATTGCTCAAGATGTTGAAGTTGAATTGGGCAAAAATAATGTAGAGGTTTTACAAAACATTAGTTTCATTAAAACAAAAGAACTAGCCCAAGCTGTTATAAATCTTGCTAAAGATAATGTTGATCAACTTGCAAAAGCTAAAACAAATCAAGATATTGCCTCTACTAGTGAAATAATGGTAGAATCAGTCTTTGATATTCATACCGGTCCCTCTTTTACTATTGAACAAGATCAAAAAATGAAGAGAGGACCAGTTCTTACAGATGTGATTACATGAAAATGATGTTTTGGAATGTGAGAGGTCTTGGAAATGCTGGTAGAAGAAGACAATTAGTTGAGATGATGCATGTCTAAGAGATTGATTGTGTCTGTCTTCAAGAGACAATAAGAGAGAGTTTTACCTAAATAGAGTTAGATTTTTTATGTGGTCATAGAGATTTTTTTTGGCTCACCAAATCTTGTTGTGGCCATTCTGGTGGATTGCTGGTTAGTGTCAACTTGGATTTGTTAAATGTGAAAGAGGTTGATCAAGGAGAGTTTTTTCTTAGTGTAGTTCTGGAAAACAAAGTTGGTAATGTTCATTGGGAGCTTATCAATGTCTATTCTCCAGTTCAAGATGATAAGAAGTTAAGTTTCTGACTGAACTGACAGATAAAATAAACTCTTTACAAATGACTGTTATCCTTGGTGGAGATTTTAATATGATTAGAAGAGCAGATGAAAAATCTAAAGGGGTGCCTAATTTGAGGTGGATGGCAGCTTTCAAATCCTTCATAGATGCCACAGAGCTGAAAGAATTGCATAGACGGGGTGCTAAGTTTACTTTGTCTAATAAGCAAAAAGATCCCACTATGGAAGTGTTAGATAGAGTTTTATCCTCTCCCAACTAGGATAATATTTTTCCTCTTACCCTGGTCTACAGCTTGACAAGAGTTGGGTCAGACCACACTCCTATTGTAGTAGATTTGGACAGATCTCAAAAGAGAGGCAAAAACATGTTCAGATTTGAAACTGGTTGGCTAACTGATGAGAGTTTCAAACCTTGGCTGCTTTCCAAATGGCCAGTAAGGAACAGTCAACACATTCTAGACTTTTGGCAAAAATAGGGTAATATTTTGAGAAAACTGATGAGAGGTTGGGGTGCCAACAAAGTCAGTGAAACCAGGAGAAATAAGTTAGAGCTGACAAAAAGAATTCAAGACTTAGAGATGAAAAATGTGAACAGTTCCATCTCTACTGATGATTGGGAAGAGATGTATAAAATGGAAGAAAAATTGATGAAGATCTTTCAGCAAGAGGCTATATATTGGCAACAACGAAGTGGGCAAAAGTGGATTCTTCAAGGAGATGCTAACACATCTTTCTTCCATAGAGTGACTAGTGGCAAAAAAAGGAAAGCAAGCATCCTCACCCTGGACCATGAAGGAACAGAGATATCTGACCCTGACGAGTTAAAAAAGCATATCTACAACTTTTATAAAAAACTGTTTGGCTCAGAAGATAAAACTTCTATTCACCTATCTGATGACTTCTGGGATGATAGAAGATTTGTTTCCCTAGAGGATGGAGATGATATGATCAAACCTTTCTCTTTGGAAGAGATTGATCTTGCTATTAAAACAATGAAAGTCAATACAGCCCTAGGCCCATATGGTTTCTCTGTGGAGTTTTATAAAGCTTTTTGGCCTATCTTTAGAAATCAATTTAAAGAGATGTTGGATGAGTTTTTTCTGGAAACTTAAGCTTGAATAGGCTAAACTATGGAGTGATAACTCTTATCCCTAAAATCAAAGAGGCAAACTCAATTAGGCAATACAGACCTATCTGCTTGTTAAATGTCTGCTACAAGCTGATCACTAAAGTTCTAACTGCTCGGTTAACAAAAAATGTGCACAAAGTGGTGGATCAAAGCCAAGCTGCTTTTATTCCTGGGAGGAATATTTTAGAAGATGTTATTCTTCATGAGGTTTTACATGAGCTCAAGAAGAGGAATAATAAGGGGGTGATTTTTTACAAAGTCAATTGGGAGTTTTTGTATGAGGTGATGTCTAGGAAAAAATTCCTTGATAAATGGATTGGATGGATGAAACAGGTTGTTGAGGGGGGTAGAGTTGCCATAAATATTAATAGAGAGATGGGCAGTTATTTCAAAACTTATAAAGGTGTCAGACAAGGGGATCCCCTATCTCCTTTGCTGTTTAACTTAGTGGGTGATGCTCTGGCTGAAATGTTACTAAGAGCTAAAGAGAGAAATCTTTTAACTGGCCTAGTGCCCCATTTGGTAGAAGGAGGGTTAACTAATCTTTAATATGCTGATGACACTATCCTTTTCATGGAGTATAGTGAGAATAACTTTGTGGTAATGAAATTTTTACTCTTCTGTTTTGAGATCATGTCAGGGCTGAAAATTAATTATCATAAAAGTGAGGTGTTTGTAATTGGAACCACAAAAGAAGAGGCTATTGTGGTGGCAAACAAATTTAATTGCACATTGGGGTCCTTCCCTATCAAATATCTTGGGATGCCAGTGTCAGGTGTTAAACCTACTATTTTGGAGTTCAAGAGTTTGGTTGATAAGATTGCAAAAAGAATCCCTACCTGGAAGTGTGGTCATCTCTCTTATGGTGGGAAAATGGTCTTTATTAATTCCTGCTTGAGTAGTGTCCCAATGTATAGTATGGGGTATATCTTCTCCCTGAAACAATTTAGCAAGAGATTGACAGAATTAGAGGAAATTTCTTTTGGGAGGGCCTAGAGAAAAAAAAGAGATATCATATGATGAAGTGAAGAGCTTTATGTGCTCTAAAAGATTATGGTAGCCTTGGTTTTATTGATACAAGAGCTATGAATATGGCTTTGCTGGGAAAATGGATTTTCAAGATGGAATCAGGTCATGATGGAATGTGTTTTAACCTGTTAAGAAGAAAGTATTGTCATAATAGAGGTTTTTTCCAATCCTCTGATATGGGTGGATCTTTCTTTTAGAAAAGCCTTCATAAAATCAAAATGTGGATTCAACAATGTTGTGGGTTCCAAGTGGGCAATGGAAAGATAATCTTTTTCTAGAAAGATGTTTGGTTAGATGACATTCCTCTGAGTATAAGATTTCATAAGCTTTTTAAGATATGTCAATCTCCTAGGGAAATTGTTGATGATGTCTATGAAGATACTGGGTGGAATATCAAACTTAGAAGATCTCTGATGGAGAATGAGCTGAGGAGTTTGGATGAATTATATGCTATTCTTGATGAAGTGATTATTAGTGACAGGGATGATGTTATCACTTGGAAGTTAGACAAAAAAAGGTTTTGCTTCTAAAGCTGTTTACAGGAGAATGACCTTTAGTGGAGTTATTGATGAGAGATCTATGGTGATCTGGGAAAGCTTTATCCCTCTAAATGTTAAGATCTTTGTTTGGTTGATGTTTAAAGGAAGGATTCAAGTGGGTTGCCAGCTCAAAAAAATGGGTTAGGCTGGAGACTCAAAATGTAAATGGTGTGGTCAGGAAGAGACTGTGGATCATTTGATCTTTCAGTGTCATATGTCGGTGGTGGTTTGGAGTTTTATTCGGGATACCCTTAACTGGGATTGTAATCCGAGAGATAGAGATGAGTTCTTTTCCCGGTTGTTAAACCGGTCCAGATCAAAAACTAAACTAGTTCTAATCTGGTTGATTGCTGGGGTGTCTTGGGCAATCTGGAATCAAAGAAACGCTTATGTGTTTAGAAATGAAATTCCTACAAATGTGATTAATATCATTTACAGAACTGTCTCACTCTTATCGTAGTGGCTAGACTTAGCGCCCAGGCGGTTCTAGGATGTGGCTACAAGATGGACCGACTTGCTCCTTGCAAGCATTCAGGCTCTGTCAAAAAGCATTGTGCCAAGGAGAAGTGTGACAAGGGCGCTTGACCTGATAGCTGAATCTAATCCTTGATGGCGATGACTTTATCGTTTTGGCGTTTGTTTGATGTCTCACCAATTATCCCTGTTATGAAACTCAGTACGTGTGGTTGCATGTGTTGAACCCTGTTGGGTCTTTCTTTTGTGATTTCTGCCTATAGTGTCGCTGTGAATATGTGTTGACCGCTAGCCGGTCTTGCTGGGCTGCGTCCCTAGCCGTTTTGAGATGATGTTTTGTGATGAGTGCTTAGTGCAGGAGGTTTTTCAGGCACGTTTTCATTTTTCTGCAGTTTGTGAACTCCTCTGTAAAGCTGGTGTCTCCAGCAAGTTATAATTTCAGCTTTCAATAAAAGCTGGGCAACATGCCTTTTTCTCAAAAAAAAATAGCTTGGCTTTTATCGCTCGATCATAACGGAGTCAATCTGCGCCTCAAGCAATGGCCGGTCTGGTTCACCACTAATATTGATGATGGAATAATAAATGGAGTGGAGGAAATTTAAAAAACAATTGATTAACAAATCTGTTTTAATTATCACCATTAAAAGGACCTAATATGTACTATCTATAAACTATATATAAAGTGACGTGGACTTGAAAGTTGACCATAGCTTCTCTTAATCAACTCGACGAAATGTACCTCTCGGCTCTCACAACCAAGAAGACCACCCCAATGTCGGATCTAGAATTCCTAGATATGAAATTAAACATACTACAAAACATATATGTAATATAGCAAAAATTAGCTTGACAATAAAAATAAAGTAAATGAATGATAAACACTTAATCTATATAGACAATCACAATTACAAAAGTAATATAAATATATAAGCAATATTGTTAAGTCATATATGCATACTTGTTGTGAAAGGGATATGAGTAAGTTGGCATCGGATCCCATCAGAACTCCGATGTTGAGCCTCTTAGACGAGAGTAGTACCAGGATGGATGACCTCCTAGGAAGTCATCGTATCACATCCCCACCACATGGCTTTCAAACAAAGCCAGACATGTGTGGTCTTCTTCCTAAAAAACCAACTCGATGGGATTTTCTTGATTGAAAATGACATATTATGTCTTCATCATTAACTTGTAGGAAAAAATCTCGTTCAAGAAATGTTACCAAGCAATCACTACTATCTACTAAGTACTAACATTGTTGTGCTACTGTTGCCCATTGATTTCAATATATTGTACTTGTTTTGCTGGTAATGGAGAGTTGATTTTGTCTTCTATCTAGGGTTGTAGTATATCACAATTTCAACATGCACTATGCAGGGCTGCGACTAGCTGACTACAGCATCAATTATCCAAAGTCTCAAACACTTACCAGCAGAAAACAACGAATTGGCAAAGTACGGAAGCCAACGTGGCAGGAGGGCGTGGCGGAAGAGGGGTGGTGGAAGGGGATGGATACAGGAGAAAGAAAGGGGGCGATGGAAGGGGGGCGATCGGTGGGGCCGTGGAAGGGGGTGGCTGGTGCGGCGG
>KE371052.1:304210-339716 GCA_000418225.1 Zizania latifolia
TGTACTCAAATGTTATTCTGAGGTTATTACTGTGATCTAGGGTTTACTTATTGCTCACTGACACGTTACTTTTTCAAGTTGCACAATGAATGCTGTTCTTCGTATTCTTGTGTTTGTTTCGTGTTAGTAGAGATATTTGTTAGAGGTTCTGATTAGAATACCTGTTGCTATTCTTGAAGAGTGCTTTTGAGGAGGTTTTGAGATATCAGCTTGTCTGGTGTGATCTTTATTGCACAATCTTGTGCTGAGCTTTCTTAAGTCACTTGCAAAGCTGATATTCTCGTTGTAAGAAGTTTTTGGGGGTATTTGTATTTTCCATTGCGTTTTTAATTTGCGCCCATTCACCTCCCCCCCTCTGGTCGCCTTTTCGGTCCTACACTAATAAGTTAATATGTTTTCATTAACACGGGTTTTTACTAAATTGTGGAAACAAGCACAACTGCGCTAAAAATATAAATGACTGAAGCAATAAGGTTCATTTTTGTGTATATTGACAGTGAATCTTTATATAACTATTGCAATATGCTTACATTAGACAAACACAAAAATATACATGAATTGGAGAGCATGACAGCTTCAAAGAAAATGAAGAGATCACAGGAAACAAAAGCAGAAACTACACAAGGAATAGTCCTTCTCAAAAAATACACAAATGTAAGCATAGCTAGTTTGCATTTATAAATTCGTGCGCTACTTTGTCAACATATTTTGTTGACTGACAGAAACAAAGGTTGTATATAAAAAACATATAGATCAGACAATGGTAACATTGCTAGTTCATTAAAATATGTATTACCTTAATGCATTTTCAAAATTAACATAAGGAATTTGCAATATGCAACGGCCTAGAGTTAACACCAAACTTGCATATCAGCATAACAAGGCCAAGTAAGGTGGAGGAGGAGAAATAAAGAACACTCACAGCAACAAATAATTCCTCATGGAGATGACCTGTGAACTCTGTCACCAGGTTTCTCACGTCGAGTTTGTCCAAACCACAAAAACCCCCAAAAACCAAACCCAATCGCAGAGCAGTACACTGCACAAAGTCTCTCCCGGACGGAAACCTTAGATCCCCAGAACGCACAACGAACCCTAGCTTCGCCTACCTCAGTCCCTCGTCACCTCCATCAACGATGGAAAACCTAGCTCCAAGCAACGCGCTTCGCGTAACACCACGGCCCGCCACAATTCCTCCGTCGTTACCCTCCCCCTCGTCTCCCCCTTCCCTTGTCCCGTGACCACGTGACGCATGCCTACAAAACAGCCGGCGACCCGACTTCTGCTCCCCGGAATCGACCTCGCCCTATCCGGTGCCTACCACCGCCGGCACGAGGATACTCCGCACGCATAAACATCCAACCATGAACCGATTAACAAAATCTCCCAATATCTAGCAAAAAAGCAGCAACTCACCGGAGATTTTCGCCGGCGATCGAACAACACAGCCGCGGCGGAGAGAAGGACACCCAAGCGCGAGACTGCAGCGGAGAGAAGGACACCTAAGCGCGAGACCGCAGCGGAGAAAGCCTGGAGCGCGAAACCGCAGTGGAGAAAGCCTGGAGCGCGAGACCACAGCGGAGAAACCTGGAGCGCGATTCCCAACGTTCGAAAAAAACTATCCCAATCACAGCTCAAAACGGGCTCTTCGGCGGAAGCCCACGAGAAAAAACCAGAAAACGTTTCCCACGGCCCGCGAAAACACATTGAAGCCTGTAGGCCTTACGGGCCGCCTCACTTCACATAGACAACTCCAATAGAAATGGGAAAATATTGTCCGTGGATTAGGGTTGGATTGTCCCAGTATTATTTTTAATTGTCCATTTAACTAAACTTGTTATGCTCATAGCTATCTCGATTTTTAATATTTTTAAAACATTTTTCATCAAAAATCTTCATAAATTACCTACTATTTATAAGTTTTTTATGAAATTTTAAAAATTAAAATTTAAATCGAAATTTAAATTTAGCCATCCAGCGAGAAGATCAAAACCGCCGTAACCGTTGTCGGAACCCTGCCCTTGACCAGTCCTACCTCTCTGGCATTTCTCATTCACTCCAGCTCTGCGCCTCTCACTCCCTACACCCCACCCATACACCAATTTGCTAACCTCCCTAATCTCTAGGCGAATCCTACGTCAGCGCCATCATCCCACCGTGCACCGGGTGCACCCACGCCTCCTGCTCGGCCGCCTCCCCCTCCGATCGGACGCCGCGTGTGGTGGCCGCGGCACCGATCCACTCTACATGAGCGACCTCGCCGGCGCCCGCGATCTTCAAGAATCCCCCTTTTTCCGCGGCGGCGTCTCTAAGCTGTCTCTACCCTACTGGTCTACTGCTGATCAGGGCTACTACCACCAGTCTACCACCACTACCACAGCTGCGCCTACTAGCTGCTGCTGTTGCTGCTGCGGGCGCCGGGCCCTAATCTTAATGTCTCAGCAGGAGGTGGCGGATCCGGCGGCGGCGGAGGAGCGGCCGGGTGGGATCCCGCGGAGCGGCTCCGCCAGCCGGCTCAACGCTCAGGCACCGGAGTTCGTGCCGCGCGCCGCTGCGGCACCGCTTCCCGCGCCGCCGGTGCAGCAGGTGATCCGCGTGTTTGCCGCCGCGCCACCCCCTCCCCCCGCGGCGTTCTTCTCTGCGGTGCCCCCTCCGCCTCCGCCACCGTTCGAGTACTACCCGGCAGTCGGTGGTTGTGGGTTCGGTGCCCCCGCGGAGCACGAGGCGGATGTCGAGCAAGCGCTGCCGCAGGCGCCGACCCAGGGGCAGCAGCCGGCGAGGGACGGTATCTCAGACGACGTGGTGCACAAGATCACGAAGCAGGTGATGCTCTTTGCAGTCGCTTGCTGTGTTTGTCCGATTCGATTGGTGCCGTTAGATCAGTAGGGAGATTGGGTCAATTTTCTACATCTTTCAGTCACACTATCGCAGTATGTTTGAGGCTTAGTCATGCCTTAGTAAATCAGAAGACTGAAATAGTATCTGCTCATTCGGTCACTTATGCACTATGATTGTATCAAATATAAACATTGCACGCCATTCTTTTTGTGTGTTTATGTTGGTGTGTTTGGGTGGGGGTGTGGGCTAAGATGTAATTCTGATTGCAGACAATCAATGTTGAAGTTGTATATGGATGTAGTTGCAGCTTGCAAGGGATTAAGTATCCCTGTGATATTTGCTTGCTGGTAGTGTCTGTGGGGGATGGTTCGTGGTCGATGGTGGTTGTTTCTTAGGTAGTGATTCAGTGAAATTCAGGATGCCCGTTAAGTCTCTGTTCTGCACAGTATTTCAACTTATGAGTTAAAGTTTTAAGTATCCTATGTATCTATCGGTTTCACTGTTTGATAGTATGTTCTTTTAGATTCTACCATCTGAACCTAAAACGCTCCATGATGTTGAGAGATAGATATGGTGGCGATTTATCAGTTAGCCACTTATTATGAACATTTAGGTGTGTGGTGTATCTTCAAGGCTTAATTACTCTAAGCTCATGGTGTGACATTATTATAAAACTTTTTGACTGCATAACTTTGTTTTACTAGATGAGGTTCCATGTTTACTTTCTAGACATGTAATGGAAGATATTTCTGTCATCTTTAACCACTTATCTGTGTCTTACTTTGTTAGGATTTCTGACCATCTTTTTTGGTACTAGAGTCCAAATTTTTTTCGCATGTATCGCTTGATTGAAAACGTATCCAGTTTCTTTGATGTGATCATGCCAATGAACTAAATAGTTTTACATGTTGTATGTGACTCAGTTAACCTACCACTCCATTTGGAAATAGCTGTTGTTCTGGGCTGATTCCAAAAGTTCAAGAAAATCAGACATTCTGATTCTCCCAGGCGGCTTTCTCGACTTATGCTCTAATTAACTCTGCATGCATGCAATTTTATTAGCAAAAGTTAGCACTAGCCTTGTGTAATTTTTGTGCATGCATGCTTGGTCCAGCACTCAGAGGGAGGGAGGGGAGTAAATAGACATTAATGTATAGATGGATAGACTAAGTCCTATCCAAAAAGGCAGGTGTTAACCACTGGAGGGAGTACTTCCATTTAGATCATTAATTATGTTCTGAGAAGTGAGAATCTTTGCTTACCATCCCTTGATGCTTCTTACCTTTTATTGTTCAAAGAGTGTTGATCTTCTAACTAGTTTGATATGAAGTCCAACAGTCAATATGGGAATTGCGTGCTTATTATAGCTATTAGTGTCCATTAAACCCTAATGAGGAGAATTGCTGCTTTTAGTTTGTGATGTGAAGAAAACTCATTTTGTTCCTATAATGTCTTATTTCCCAAATTGAAATCTTTTAGGTGGAGTATTATTTCAGTGATATAAATCTAGCCACTACGGAACATTTGATGAGGTTCATTACCAAGGATCCAGAAGGATATGGTGAGTTGTATGCTTGAATCTGAAGCTTTTCTTCCAGAATTAATTATACATTTTCTTTTCATTCTTTTTGTTGAACTTATAGTTAAGTACCCTCTCTGTTCACAAATACCGATAACTCTTCACAACACAGTCTTACCTAGGTAGTAATTTTTGTTTTTAATCCAATGTGAGTATGTGACAAAAGTTCCTCTAAGAACTAAATCAACAGACCTTTCTCCCAGCAATAATGTAGCGAGAGAGGAAATAGTGCAGGAAAAATTGAATGCACACATATAGAAATGTAAGGTGAGAAGCACTTGTGAAAATGTGAAGTGGTCAGATGATACAAGTATTTGTAGGATAAGGGAGTAACATTTAGAGATTTTGTTCCGTCATTACAAACAACATCATGCATACCATCCAATGTGCTGAAGAGGATAAAGCCAGCTTTCCAAAATAGTATACTGTCATATGCTAGAGCTATGTTTTGTCAATTATCTTGCACTGCTCATGTCTGGTAGATGCATTTTCTCATGCACCCTCTCCAGTCACAAATATTTGCTGTTTTTTAGAAGCATAAGGCCAATACTTTTAAGTATGAATATATTTTTAACATAGACTAGGAAAAATCATATATGTGGATTTGTCTTGGAAAGTACTATCATAATTGTATAACTTAAATATATTTTCTGAGCATATTACAATAGAAATTAGTGGTTGAAGTTGCCAAAATGATATGTATGATTCATTATTTCTGTCTATTTTAATATGTGGTAAAGGAACCAACTGTTATAATGTTTACTAATTTGATAATTCGAAAATAAAGATCTATATATCTTATCATATGTGTGCGATGGGTTTGTTTTCACGTCTCCTTGAAATTTAGTTCTTATCATTTTTTCTAAATTAAGCTCAAAGCTAATAATAGAACAATGGTTACAGTATTGATAAATAATATATCATTTTGTCATGCAACTAATTAGTCTCTGCAGATGACTACTCGTTCAACTGTTATTTCAGTGTGCTAATTTTGTTCATTTCTATTTTTGTGAAGACAGTTTATGCTTTTAATATGTAGGAAACTGATTATCTTTGGTATTTTGGCAAGTTAATAAAATAAAGATATAAGTAAAATGAAATAAACCTACTACCTTTGTAACTTTGCTAGGGCAAACCAAATAGCCCATATAAATCGGTATCAAGTATTTTAGGGAAAACTTATGTGTCTTCTCACTTATTGCAGTTCCAATACCAGTTGTTGCTGCCTTTAAGAAGATTAAGGCTTTGATACAAAGTAATGCGATGCTTGCTTCAGCTCTCCGGACTTCATCCAAGCTCGTAAGTTCTATTATAACTGTGTTATATACTTATATGCTGTAGCTTGAATGCTTGGTCTTGTAATGAGCAATTTTATTCTGAAGATGTTTCATTCACCAACGGGCAGCAATTCTTTATAAGTCAGAGGCACCAGAATAGTGGTGACATATAACTATGCTGCTTATGTATTTCCTCTACAAAGTGCAGGTTGCTTACGTCTGCAGTTACATATATAATTACTTGGTCATACATGCAGATCGTTAGTGACGATGGAACAAGAGTAAAACGTGAGCAGCCATTTACAGAGTCAGATTTAGAAGAACTCCAGGTAACCATATCCTAGATTGCTTTTTATGAAGAGTGCTAGACAGTCAGAATGTCAGATGAAGAACACTTGAACTGTATTGTAGGCCCGGATTGTTGTTGCAGAAAATCTTCCGGATGATCATTGTTACCAGAATCTCATGAAGCTTTTTTCAGCTGTTGGCAGGTAAAGGCTAATCTATGTCAATGTAACATGCACCTCTTCCTTTCAATCATGAAATATATATTTCTATTTAGATTTATGTTTTGTCATGTTCCAGTGTCAAGACAATTCGAACATGCTATCCTCAGACTCCAAATGGCACTGGTCCAGTTACTAATAGATCTGCCAAGCTAGATATGCTTTTTGCTAACAAGGTAATTACTTTTCACGTTTTATTATTACTCAAACACCACTTTGTTACTGATCATGTGAACTATTTCTTATCTACTAAATCTTCCATGAACCATTTATTCTTCCACAGTAGCATGAATCGTTGAGCATCACACAAATAGCAAAAGATTTATGGTAATTAGAAGTCTAATAAGGATTTCAAAAACCTGAGTGGGTAACTTCATTACAAACACCTGGTCCTTGCATGTGAGAATACCGTTTTCTTTTATTGGGTTTGTAGTCTGAACCCAATTCCCTCCTCACCTGTGGTAATTCAATTTGTGCTAGATTGTATGAACGAAATCATGGCTTGCTTGATGTTTTACTTTATATGCTTATGTATTGCGTGAGAAAAAAATATATTCTAGATATATGTGCATGCATATTCATGGTTCCATTTCAGCATTTTTAGGGGAAAATATTTCATCATTTTTAATTTTTTGATCATAATTTCAAATGTCTAAACACATCAAGCAATAATAAGATATCCAATTTGGCTTAAATGAATAATATTTTATACAGTTAACAAGGTTATATCTTTGTTTCAGTTTTTATCTTAGTTTTGACATGTGTGCTGCACCTTTTTATCATTGTTTTTTGGCCAAATTAATATATGTTTTCCTTGATGGCAGCTGCATGCTTTTGTTGAGTATGATACTGTTGAGGATGCTGAGAAAGCAGTATGGACCATTACTTGGATCATTTTAGTGTTTTTTATGAACATGCACATGCATTATCTCTGATGTGTGCTTCATCATATGCAGATTGTGGAACTTAATGATGAGAGGAACTGGAGAAATGGGTTGAGAGTTCGGTTGTTGAACACTTGCATGGTAAATTGGTAACCCTATTTTGGATTTGTCAATTGCACATGAGTTTATTATATTTTGGTATTAAGTGCATATGCAAACATCATGTCAAACGTGTATATTTTTTTGTTATGTATGCATTGCTTTATCTCTGTGAGAGTAGTTTAGTTGGTATCGCTTATATGAAACTATTTTTATGGCATGAGACCATGGTTTTAAACACTACTTAACCTTGATCCATTGGAACATCTAATAGAGTGTGAGGTTCATTAATCTAGCCAGCATTGAATAAGTAAGACTTAAGGAATTGCACCAGGGCACTCATAGTAGTGTTACATTGCAGATTTGATCTCATAAAAGTATGTCACAAGTAACCTTGAAAGGAAATGCAGTTTAGTTGCCATGCCCCCGATTCCGTGATCCCACCCCACTTTGATCCAAACCCACCATGCATATCAATAATGGGTCAAATATGGGGACCATGTATCTCATAAATTGTCAAATGAGACATGTTTAAAGAGGGCATTAAAAATTGGGGAATTTTGACACCTATATAATATATAAGGTTGATGTGTTTCGATGCTGCTAGAATGCGTGGACATAACCAGTTGTCCTCTGAAACTGTAAAGATGCACAACAGGGTGATAGCAAAGTCATATTTATCTAAATGTGCATTTGACTAAAAGACCATAAACAGTTCAGTGCTAATATAGGCTTGTTTTTGTTCTACCAGCATGGCTATTTCATATTTATCATCTGTGTTCGCAAACTATCCTGCGTCTGGACTTTAGAATTCTAACTTCAAAGTAGGAAGTTGCCCCTTTTATTCGAGTTTTTATCTATTAATAATATATTGTGATCTATTATTCTACATCTGGCATCATCACCATTTTACTGTATGCTAACAATTCTCTCTTTTTTGTGTTCTGTACAACAATTATGTATTGTAATCTATGTGTCTAGTGCTATCCTTAAATTGTTTACAGATCTCAAAATGATTATGTAGTTTGATGCATGTCATCGGTGCTTCATTGATTTGTTTGCATAATGCAAAATAAAAATTGTCTACCGTTTAATCTATGCTATTTTTTGGTGGTGTAGACAAAGGGAGGTAAAGGGAAAAAGGGTGGCCATGATGTTAATGATGGAGGCGTGGAGGATGATGTCTCCACTTCTAACCAACCAAATGAGACACCCACAGACGAATCATCGCAACCATCAGATGCACAGGGAGAGCAAATGGTAAGCTCTCCTTTTTACATTGTATAATCCTCTATTTGAAGACGAAAAAGCAAAACAGTGTTGTACTGCTGTAGGGTTTCCAAATGTGTGCACGATTTATTTCAAAATACGGCACCAATTGTGTTTAGTGTCATTAGTGTTTTCTTTAAGCACCTAATGCTAAAAAATAACAAGCCGTGGGTTTGAGTGTAGTATCAGCTTTATATCATATTGAATGGTTCTCTACACCTTTTCTTGGGTTCATGATGGTTGGACAAATTTACCTAGTTGTGCACCACATAAACTTGTTAAAAGAAGCTATACTCCCAATGATCTGAAAACATTTTGTTTTTGTACAGGCTAATGAGAACACTGGGGATATGGGCCGAGGGCATGGCAGAGGCCGTGGGCGTGGAGGTAGAGGCCGAGGGCGTGGCTACAACAACAATAACAACAATCAACACCACTACCACAACCATCAGCAGCACAATCACCCAAACAGCGACAACCAGCACGGTAACAATCGGGGGTGGTACCCATCCTGTTGGAACTCCACCATCTAACCATCCAGTCAAGACTGAGCAGCAGCAGATACAGCCACAGCCACCAGCAGCATGCCTGATGGAACACTCGATTCGCCATGGACAAGAGGGAAGCCTCAAACATCGACACCCAAACCCAATGTATCCGATACCGAACCTTGAATCCGAAACTGTGCACTGGGGAGATGAGACGCAGCGCTTGCTGTTCGTCAATGTTGATAGAGATATGGTGATAGACTTGTCTTTTTTTATAAGTCTGTCCTTGGAGCGTGCCTTTTATTGTGTGGACTGTACACATTTTCTCTGTGTGTTTTTTGTGTACCTTTAAAACTGGTAGCACACACCATTTGTGTGACTCGTGCTAGTGCTCCCTGTCACTTTGCAGCTCTCTTTTTTTTACCTTCTTTTCAAAGCGATAGAATTGGATTTCACGTAAATAACTACGCATCACTTCAGCATCGTTTGATTAAATCCCCCTAAAATACAGTGTACCGTATTACGTGCTTAGATGGGAGGAAAAAAATTTCGGAAACCGTTTTAGCAGTAGAGTAGAATAAGACAACAAACACAAGAATTTTGATGTTATTTATGACACGCTTGATTGGTGTCTAGAATTGACATGAGAACATTCACAGTACATAATACAATGTTCATAATAATGTACTGTCTATCTTTAACCTCAATATTTAGTAGTATATATACACAACAAGTAGTGGGAAAGAGTGACAAGCCACAATTACATCAATGAAGCAAACTTGTAGGTAACAAACTGTGGCATGATTAAAGCATGTATGCGGCGTATCAAAGTTGGACAACGAACCAAACACCTCTCTCTTACATCAACCATGCTAGATTTCAATTGTCGATCTATATATAAAATAATTACTGGACTGAAACCATAGGATCAATGTTACAACCAATATACTAAACAACATACATTCAGATCTGAATGAATATTTCAAGTGTTACAAAATATAAATCCAATTGTACATATGTTAGCTGGGTTAACAATCGACGGTAGCCAGACGGTCTGGTTTGGTGGTAATTACTGCTAATTAACTGCCACAGCCGATAGTAGTTAGCGTGAAAACTACGGTTACTGAGCGGCTATTTTGTTAACCGTGCACCTTCCAATTAAGGACTAACTGGCAAACAGACGCATTCAGCTTGATCAAACTAGTATGGGCCTATGGCTTCTTCGCCGGCGAGCTCTCTTCCGTCGAGATGGTCGGGTGGACCTTGTGGCTGCTGCCCGCACACTTGCTTGCCGCCTCCGCCTCGGAGAGCAGCCGGGCCGTCTGGCCGAACCACCACCTCCGGTCGAACTCGTAGGACAGCGCCAGCTCCAGATTGATGCACCCGTAGCGGCTGACGTCGACGAGGCCTCGGTCGCCGTAAGGCCGCATCCTAGCCTCCAGGATTCGCCCCACCTGGTCCGCCACCCACCGCCTCTTCTCCGCCTCGTACGCCTCCTGCGGGGACCGCTTGCGCCGCGCCGCCGCCGGGCGGAAGCAGGTCGCCAGCATCTTGAGCGCCATGGGAGAGCTAGCGTACGTGTTAGAGCGAGGCGTTGCTCTCCTTGCCGCCTGTCTCCCTCCGCTCTGCTGGATCGATCGGTGGCATGGCATGGCGTGGCGTCCCTCGGTGGCCTTATATTATGTAGACGATGATCCGGGCGGGGATCGGAATCGGACTCAAGCGCGTTTCGATCGAGTTCGAATCGAACCGGACTGGGATTAACGGCGCATCCAGATCAGCACTAGCGTTGCGATTCGTGCTAGACCACTTACGATCAGGCCAGCTCCAACGATTTGAACAAGCCTAGTCTAAGGCGATCTCAGACCCAACATCATTCATAATTGGAGAATTTTAAAGTATCATATTTCTATATTTCTTTTAATCTGACGACTTAGATTTAAATAAGATGACAAGAGGAAATACGTTACATTACCTTCTATTTATACTAATTGTATAGTACGGAATCTGTGTGTAGGGGTGTATTATGTGTATAGCTAGATGAGAGAGAAATTGATGAGGCCATTGCTGCATGTGTACGAAATCTTGGACTCGACGAGCAACAGCAAGGTGGAGAATGACGGCCCACGGCCCACCCAACGCGCCGATGCATGCCTTTTACGTCATCTAAAATGCCAAGCGTGCCATCGAGGCCCTCTGCCCCCGCGTCGTATCTTGCGCTGACATCCTGTGGGGTGTCGGGACAGGCGCGTGTCCGTGGCGAGCGAGACGACAGCGCTGCTGGGGCTGATGGCGAGCTTTAAGCAGCTGAAAGAAGATTGGGAAACAGGCGTAGATGATTCACGAAGATTCTCATTCACCAGGTGACGTGACGTTCCCTCTTACGCCCATCGGCAGCATACCGCACCACCTGCCCTTGGGAGCGTCGCCGGCGACGGCCACGGTGCCAGACGTGCTGGCTCCTAGCGGGCCCTTGGCACGATAGGGGGGCACCCCTTCGGGCAGGGGCAGCACAAGACGTGTTTGGCCAATAGCTGCTAAGAACAGCGCGAGGCAGCCATTGGAGGACAGCTTTAGTGGGCGTTCAAGAAGCGCGCATGCAAGAATTCATGGAGAGAGATTGCGGGCCACGGGAAAAAAAGTGACTGGAGATAGCGGTTACGATAAATTATAATGAAATTTAATTCAGTAAATGATATATTATTAAGGATCATGATTATTTACAGGTGTTATCTTTCTGGGAGATAAATATTACACCGTAAAAACCTCATCGTAGTTTCTATATGTCATATATCCCCTAGAAGCTAGTCCTAAACCTAACTATTCTAATGCACACACTACTAATTCAATGTTGCAATTTAATATGACGCATCTCTCGTCATGTTTTCGATGTTGTGTATGAACTAGGTTTTATACGAGATATTTTCTTATCTTTTCTTATTTAATATATTGTCACAACATCTTTTATCTTATATAATATATTATTTAATATTATTTAAATCATGCTAGTTAGAATATTAGGACAACACTAAACCATAGTAAAAAATCGAACAAGTGGTTGAACCAATCAAGCTGTCGGTTCACCGGTTCATCGGTTCGACCGTCAGTTCATCCGTTAAACATTTGATTTTCTGTTTATTTATATTATATTTGTTTTATATTTTTACTAAAAGTCATAAATAAACAAAAATATCATAGTTTTTTAGATAAGAAATACCATAGTATTAGTGTGGTGGATTGCAACTTACCAACCTTCTTCGTTACTGTGCAACAGTGGCCATGGCAATGGTGCTCAACAAAGTATAAATCTATACGCTATGTCTAGGTGTGACGGTAGATATAATTACACATGCAATTGAGATGATAACAAGATAAAAACGACACACTATATTAGAATTATATTCTTTCTAGACTGAATAAAACTGCAATAAATTGTGACTAAGCAAATTTGATCTATTGTTGAAGAATCTCTTGAATTGTACATTTGTACTCCACACTTTGGCCCTTTTACCGTTACAGAAAGGCCCCAATTGAATGCCCTGTCCGACGGTTGACATCTTGAATTGCCACCCTTCAAACCTCCAACGGCTATCTCCTCGATCCTGTCCAACCCGGCAATGCCCACCCCACCACCAACAACTCCCTGACCCGCCGCCGTCGCCGCCGCCGCAGCCGCCACCATGATGTCGAGGGCGTCGTCCAAGCCAGACTCCGTATGCAGGCCCAGGAGGGGGGCCTCCCCTTCGCGGACCCCGTCCCCGTCCCCGGCGACGGCGCCAAAGGCCAAGAACGTTGGTGGGCAGCGCCGCCGTAGCCCGCTTTCCGATCTTAACTCCGGGGATGCGTTTGCTGCGCGGCCTGGGTGTTTTAGGTTCCTTGTGTCGTCCGGGTCGGGATCCAGGTCGAGATGCGCGTCCGCGCCGAGGACGACCCCGGCGGTTGATTCGAAGCCTCGGTCGGAGATCAGGAGGCGCGGGGTGGGGGGTGGCCGGGTGCCGGAACAAGAGTCGAGGACTAGGGTGGAGCAGTTGCCGCGGGTGGAGAAGAGGGGAGGGAGGGAGGGATCGGGATGTGGTCAGATCAGGAGGGTGGAGCCAGCCAAGAAGCAAGGGCCGGCGAGGGGGCCGCATCAGCAGCAGAAGCTGCATCTCGAGGCCCTGACGCCACAGAGGAAGGCGGACGCGGGGGCCACGCCGGCGTCCGGTGCGACGCCGCCTATCCACGCCTCGATCTCGCCGGAGGTATTGGCCTGCGGGTCCGCCACGCCGGCGTGCTTTGCGGCCGGGCACCACGTCGTGCCCGGCGTTGGCGACCGCCGCAAGTGCCGGCCGAGGGGCATCCTGGCCATCGCAGGCAAGGGGACTAGCGAGGAGCTCGACGCCGACCCATCCAGGGCGTCGATCCACTGGCTGTCGTCGCCGTCGGGCGAGGCCGGAACGTGCTCGACGAAATGCGGCAACGAGGGGTCAGTGAACTGGTTACCATCCCCACATGACGAAGGCGAGGTGGATTTGCTCGGTGGTGAGATCTTTGTGCCGAGATGCTCCTTGGAAGAAGCGTTTTGGCAATTCTCCCCCGAGTGCACAGGGCTTTTGAGCTCACCGGTGCTCGGTGGTCTACTGGACTTTGGCACGCCGGCGTCAGAATTGTCTGAGACGACACCATCATCAGGATTTCTCCCTGTGCAGAAGACGCCGAGCACCGATGACAGCATTAGTCCCTTCTCACTCATTGTGAAGAGGGCATCACAATCACTGTCCTCTAGGGGACTGAAGTCTTTGTGTTCCCAGCAAGGGCTGGGCAGCTGCAGTTATAACTCAGCAGCTAACCCAACACCGATCTCCGGTGAGTCATGTAACAGCAAATGCTCAGGGTTGACGAGGACCGGCAGTCGCCCTTTGACAAAAATGGATCCATTGGTAGAATGTCTGGAGATGATGACTTTGTCCCCAAGACCCGGGGATGTCGATTATTGTGAAAATGGTGTCTTGCCTGCACCATTACCTGAGCTTAGCTTCCAATTTGCTGGTGTTCCGATGCCTCTGGAATCCATAGACTTGAGCTCTTTTAAGAGATCTCCTTGTGGCATAGAATTTAAGGGGAAGAATGCAAGTTTTCAGAAGCCGATCCTAACGGAGACCCGAATCTCTTGGCGAGAAGGTCTAGTCAGCAGAATGTTTGACATGGGTGATCTGGACTGCTGCAGATGGTGGTCTGATAATGAGGATGAGCCAGTTATTCAAGGCAATGATGAGGCTTTGCGCAATTCTGAGTTTCAGCCAGTTAGCCCTTCTTGCCTGCAAGAAGTTGGCGACCAAACGGCAGCATGTGGCTTCGGCTCAGTTGAATTCAATTGTAGTGGTAGTGAAATCAATAATGACAGTAAGCTTTCTCCAAACCCTGTTTCAGTTGCAGAGTCTATGAGAGCAGAAGGATTTGAGCTTGTCTCATCCGATGACTCGGATTGGACTCTCCTCTACAAGAATGGCTTGTTTGAGACGTGAGTTCGTCTGATGTCTGAATTGGAGTGGGTTTTCTCTGTTCAGATGTTGTGTACTAATTTTAGCACGAGAACCATTGCAAACACAAGAGTTTGTGTTTGCTCCCAGCATTGTACTTTTTTCGACATAGGAGTTTTCTGCCCTTAATTCTTCAGCAGAAGTACATGTAAATTATGCTGGTAGACAAATTTGTTCCTTGAATAACTCTTCTGGTTCATTTTTAATCCAGTGGTTGAGGTCCAGAGCATTCATTCATTCAATAAATTTCTAAGTAATATTTGTGTCCAATGGCATCAATTGGAAATTCACAAATGTATTCATGGTATGTGGAATGAGGTGTTGGTTTGTGATGCTGTGAGCTGCTGACATTTGATGGTCAGCTATGTTGACTACCAAATTGATCAATGAACTCAGTCAATGACTACAAATTCGATGACATTTGAGGGTTTCTTATTGAACATAGGGGTTTTACAAGATTTAGCTTAAATCCTTCAAAAATCCTTTAAAATTCCCACCATTCCAAAGAAGGCCTAATTGATTGGCTCCTTGCTGAAATTATTATATATGATGATGATCCACATTGTACCCTGAGGGAGGGAGATACCTCTCGAGGGGTGTCCCCTCACATATCTTTTGTTCTCAAATTCTATCTAAATAGTCATAAAAACTTTTGAAAATATGCAACAATGCATATTATATTGACATATACCACTCTAAACACCACTCTAAACAAAAAATAAGATAAATTTAGTGGTGAATAGTGCAAGTATTGTTCAAAGTTTGTATTTGTCTTTTTCATTTCTTAGTATATTGATCGAGTTTAGACCCAAAATTTTGTGTTGTGGTATATGTATACCATACAAATGTTGTCAAATTTTTGAGAATTTTTTATAACTATTTGCATCGTAATTAAAAAAAGAGGAGATGTCTCAAGACGATAAAAAACTTTGATTTTGTATTTATAATAATCATATTTTTTATTTAAAATTACAATTTTGGGTTTACTTTTTAAAAAAATTACAAAACTACACCCCTATTGACAACCATTGATTAGTCATATGATCAAATAACGGTCGATAAGACCCCTATCGACTAATAGTTAGTCGATAGAAACTTACTCTGATTATTAATCACATAAAGGTCCTTATGGTCGATAGAGTTTAGTTCTGCAAATTTTTTTTTCAAAAAAACAGAGCTAAAATTGTAATATTAAATAAAAATGATTATTTTTAAAAAATAATACAAAAGACTTTGCCGTGCCGATTTTCTGTTCAAGACAGCATGCTTTCTTTGCGGTGATTTCTTCTTTCTGAAAACGAGCCGTGGCTGTGCTGCATGATTGCACCGTAATTTCTCTCAGAAGGCGCACCCACGAGCCCGCTGCCGCCCTGCCGGTTCTAGCCGGCGGGCGGCGGCGGCCGTGCTCCGGCGAAGCGCTCCGGCTTGGCTTGGAGCGTGCCCGTGCAGGGTTGACGACGTGGCCTCCACATGGGTCGGTGCCGTGGCGCAGCCTACGTGGCAAGGATCGCGGCCGTGTGAATCGCGCCGGGCCGCTGCCATGTGGGTCCCACCTTTACATTCGGATCCCTCTCGACGGCGCGGTCGCAGAATCGGGAGGGGATAGGGTTTATCTGAGAGAGGGCGGGGGAGGCGGCGCGGCGATGATGGCTTCCAGGCTCCGATTCCATCAGCGTAAGAGTCCCCCTGGTCTTAGTCTTCCTCTTCCTCCTCCCCCTCTCACTCTCTAGTCTCTTCTTGTGCTCTAGCAATTGATAGACCAAAGTTCGGCCGGCGGTGGCAATGTTCTTGTTCTTCTTCTTTGCCGATAGCCTAGCTAGTAGAGAAAGGAAACAAAAACTGAGCAGAAGCATGTATAGAGTTGCGGAATCAAGCAGTAAAATAGTTGCGGTGCCAATTCAGAGATATGCCTCTGCTTGCAATCTTCTGGCACCCATTTTTTCTCCCCATCTTGGTTACTGAAATTGTCGGGTTTTCGAAAAGCTGTTCCTTTTGTGTGCATATGTTTGTTAGCTTAACTGGAAGCCATTGAGAAGAGAGCTAGGTACGATGGGCTATCTCCAATTCCTTGCTTTTGGGAAGAGAAATGCCAGGTGGTTAATGAGGTCGTGCATTTTGCTCTCTCAGTTAGGCTGGTTGGAGTCAGGCCGACCTGCTGCTCTCCGTCCCGGGAGTTTGCGGCGGTGAGATCCCAAAAGCTTCAGCTCCCCAAGAAGTAAGGCTTCCGACGTTCTCCCCTGTTGTCATTCTTTTACTCATTTCTGATTTGTGTGCTTGTGTTGGTAACGCCTGTTACTTCATAATTCATATTTATCGTCGGGTAACTAAAGCCTGCAAAATGTTACGTGATTCTGCTGCTGTAAAGCTGTAGGCTTCTGGTCCAGATTCACAGTTTGATGTTTGTTTCTAGATTTGCAATCTGGGTGTTTATGTTGCACATACAATGATTTGTCTGTCATCTGCTTTGTCTAGGATTGCATGTCAATGAACTTGTAAATGTGTGGAAACATTTAAATGATATATTCAGCATCTTTGTAGTAGGCTAATTTATCAGAATTTCGGTCTCTGGATGGTTCTAGTATCATTTATTAATTTTCTTTTTTCAAAACCTGCCAATTTACTCCTTACTTAAATGATGGCTACCCAGTTTTGTTAAAACAGAGGCAATGGTGAAAAGAGAGGTAAAAAACTAGCATCCATGGGTCAATATCAATTTTGTGATGGTAATGGTATTTCGTGTTGTCAGATTACTTTCTTCAACCAATCACGTGTCACCTTTTGTCTTCTTACTCAGAAAAAGGCGATTGGATGAAGTGTGCCTTGAGAGATTTCAGCAGTATAGCAGAACGTACATCCAGTCATGGATTCTTCAGGGTTAGTCCTTTCTTGCAATCCTGCATTGATTCCATGCTTTTAGATCTTTATAACCATAAACTGATTGGGCACATATTCAAATCCATCAAAGTAATTGTAATTTTAGTATTTTACTAATGGAACAAGAAAAATATTAGCACCATAAAATTAGCCCCTTTTCAATTTCATCAGCAAAAAGTTCATAAATGTCATCCCTACTGCAACAGATTGTATGTTGTATGCTTGTCTGTGTTTCTCATGCTACTGCCACATTTAATTTGTGCAAGGAAATTGTCACAGATTATTTATACACTTCAGCTATGACTTTTGAACCATGTATATTTTGTATGTAAAGCAAACCTTGTAATTTCCTCGGTTATTTAACCCTTGAATTTTATAGGTAAGGTTATTGTAGATGGAAGGGTTGTGAATAAAGCTGGAACACAAGTATCTGACAAGTCTGTCATAGAAATCAAGGCTGAAATTCCGAAATATGTATGTAGGTGATGCTCGAACTGATTGGCCTGCTATGCTATGAAAGAAACAAAAGCTTTTCTAGTTCATGAAGTTTATAACTGTGTTCATCTGTTCTGGTCAAATTCAGAGCTGGACATAAGCTTGAGGCAGCTATCAAAGAATTTGGTGTTGACTGTGATGGAAAGGTTGCCCTTGATTCAGGGTTATCCACTGGTGGTTTTACTGACTGTTTACTCCAGCACGGGGCATCGCATGTATATGGTGTTGATGTTGGCTATGGACAGGTTGCACTGCCCCCTTAAATGTCTATTTTTAATCTAGATCCTGCCACGTTATTTGTCAGCTGCAGATAGTTGCTAAAATGAGGTTGCAACATCATAACTATATTATTCTCCACTCTATTTCAGGTTGCTGAAAAAATTCGAGTGCATGAACATGTTTCAGTAATTGAACGTACAAATTTAAGATATCTTTCTGAGCTGCCACAACTGGTTGACTTGGTGACACTGGACCTATCATTCATCTCAATTCTCTTGGTATGATTTGGTGCTTCATTTTTAGCATCCACATGATTATCCACTTTGACCAGTCTTTTTAAGAGAGCTCTTATCATTTCACTGTTTCTTAACTAAGCAAATATCTTTATTAAGAGTACACTGGTTGTTTTAATTTTGTTCTTTAGTTGGAGTTTCAGAGCACATAACATTTCCTTCCCATAGTATTTCTTTCTTTGTATGGTTAGTGTGATACTGTGATATACTCAGATTCATGATCTGTATATTAGTCCTTTTACAGTTATCTTTATGTATTCTGAAGTGACCTAATCAATAGCATAGATTTCTTGTACCTGAATGCATCAGTCAAACTTTTATGATGTATATGTCATGTTCAGGAATTTCTATTCATGTGCCCTGTTAACTAGTTTGGCTACATGACTTTGTCACGGTTTCTATCTAGTAATCATAGAGATATTATACTTCTGGTTTGGAATGGTATTCTAATAGCTGGAGAGTTTAGATTGATTTGTTAGGTGCAGCCTATATAAACATGGCATTGCCATCCTTTCTCCTTAGGTAATGAAGATGAGTTAGTCTAGCTTCTCCCCCAAGGTTCTTCCTGTCTATAGTCTATTGTCTTCTCTACAAAAGGAACTTTTGCTCTTCTGCCCTGTAGTTTGTGTTGTTTATTCTTTTGTCACATTCCATGTATATCAGTATATGACAACCAAGCCTAGGAACCACAATCACCACATGCCATACATCTATATAGGGCAAAAGAACAAATGCCACTAACTTATATGTAACATGAGAACAAATCTCCCACTATAAAAGCCGACGTTATCTGGCTATCCTCCATCAGTGTTTAGTGTTTATACTGTAATGATCTAAGTATCATTGCAATTTAGTTGATCTAAGTATCATTGCAATTTAGTTGTGATTTATGGCTTAGATCATCTTGCTGAAGTAACAGTGCAATAGGAAAAAATAATGTGATTTTGGTGCCCATTGTTGTGCATGCTCAAGACATCATGATGTTCTCCATGTTCCCTAATCTTTTCCACATATAAGATTATTGATCATCGGCTTCAATAAATCATTAAAGCACATGTTGTCCAGCGTTGACTGACACTACCTTTGAAATCAAGGTTATGCCTGCTGTAGTCAAAGTAATGAAGACAGACTCAACATTGATTACACTTATCAAACCTCAGTTTGAAGCTCGTCGATCTCAGGTATAAAACAAGTATCTCTTAGTTTTTTTCCAAACCTTTTGATTGAATATCAGTTGGACAAGAATGATTAATCACTTACGTAGTTTTCAGTTTTTTTCCTACATGAACAATAATAGCATTATAGCAGTAAGCAAGCCACTAAAAACCAATCCCTTTCTATCCTGTTCAGGTAGGAGGTGGCGGGATTGTTCGAGACCCTCTTGTTCATAAAGAGGTAATGAGTTGCTTTTATGCTTACATGATTGATCCAGTTTTGTGCTTAAACATCATTAAGCTTTACTTTGAAATGGCTATCTAGGAATGTGCTAAATGATCAATTTTTTCTCCACATGCAAATAATCTTACTTCCAAGCAAGAAAACAAGTACCCTTGGAATCATTTGATTATATTCCGAAAAGGATCCCTTGTCTGCAGTATCTGTTTGTTGTCTCATTTTACTTCATGCTTATTTTCGATTGAGTTGTGACTGGAAGACCAACACATTCCATTGATTCATTACAGGTATTAGACAGGATAATTTCAGGTGTAGAGCAGTTTGGATTCTGCAACAAGGGCTGGATCGAATCTCCGATAAAGGGTGCAGAAGGGAACACGGAGTTTCTTGCTTGCTTCCATCGAATCCCAGCGGCAGAACTGCATCCTCTACTGCAGCCAGAGGATGCGGAGTCAAAATGATTTGTTGTACCAAAGCCAAATCTAGATCCGACAGAATAGTTGAAGAGTACTTGTTGATCTGTTATTATACAAATCTTAAATTTAGCATGAATCTTAGAGAATAGTTGAAGAGTACTTGTTGATCTGTTATTATATAAACCCTAAATCCAACAACGTGAATCTAGAGTTGAAGCTGCATAACCTCCCGACCGACCGACTAACATTGGGAATTTTCTTTGTGTACCATTAGAAAGTTGCGAAATTTGTTTGGTGAGACTGACAAAATTGCCCTTACATGACAGTGAGATTGTGAGGTACCCACAAATAACCATATCCGCGAGTAAAATTGTTATTCTTAAGTTGCACTGCTAATTAGTTTGATTTATTTTCTACTTCCCCGATACACGTATTGCCGTCGTATACGTATCCTATACGGAAATGGCTGCTTTTGGGCGTATCAATGCATCACAGATCTCGAGAGTTCTTAATTGTGTCGTAGTCCTAAAATTTTCGTGCATTTACGTTTGCTCCGTAGTAACGTGTTATGATACAACTCAATATTCCAAGCGTGAAATATAATAAAAGCTGATCCATAATCTAATTATTTGTAGGAATGAATCAAATATATTATATTATAAATATAATAATTAGCTTATATTTTCTCCGTCCTATAATATTGTAAACTATGATCGAATTTAACATTACATAATATTATCATTGTTCAGATTCGTTGTACTAGAAAATGTTAAATATGATCGTAGGTTACAATATCATAGGACGGAAGGAGTAACAAATAGTCTAAATAATACTCCATATGTCTCATAATATAGTAACTTAAGACTGGATAAGATATTTCATAGTACAACGAATCTAGACAATGCTATTGTTCAGATTTATTGTACTATAAAATATCACATACGATCCTAGATGATATATTATAGGACGGAGGAAATACCAATGTAGAATATTTTTTTTAAAACCATATTTTTTTAAAAAATAAAACACAAATAATTTGTGATAATAATTTATCCAACAGACATAAAAAAGAGCATCTAGGCACCAGAGAGAAGTTGCAACGGTGATGGCAAGCATGAGAAGGTGGGACCAGGATTAACCAAACTACCAATTTATTGGTTATAGTCGGACGACTAACATATTTAGTTACTGTTGTTATTATTCCAATTTAATAGTAATTAGACATGTTACAATTTAGTAATAAGACCTGTTATTATTCATGTATAAATGATTTATAAAAATTATTGTATTGTTCAGACAATACCGTATGCCCTATTTAACCCATTTTATCATTCTGTATGATTCAATTAACTATGGTCAGATGCTCAGATTCATCTGGCCGGGAATATCATTATCCGCCAAAACGAGCTGTGAATTATGAAAAATATCACAAGCACTACACAAGTTTTACCCTATAAAGTTGGTAACGGTAGAAGTTTGAAGTTTCTATACCACGCTTTAAAAACTAAAGTTTGCGCACATACATAAAAACAAATCAAAAATCGGTACGAACAATAGCATTAAATCTTGTGAGTTCAAGGCTTTTGCATGCTAGCGGTACATCATTCTAATTGCGTGCAATAGCAAATAATAAAAGCTAATTGGTCATTTCATTATAAATATTGGTAATGTGTGCTAGGATGTTATACGCCATGTAATATTGGACATAGGGATTACAAAGAAAAACAAACCCTACCAAACCTAGAGGTATTTTTGTAATTTAGGTAATAAAGCTAGAGTGAACCACAAACAAAATTGGAGTGGGTAGAACAATAGAAGAGAAACTAATTAATACTGAAGAAGATTACATATCAATAGATTTTTTTTAAAGTGCTACTCCCTCCATTTCTCCATACTATAATTCGTTTACTTTTTTGTAAATCAAATGACTCTAACTTTAACCAATGTTATAAAAAATAATAAAATCACATTAGTTTTATTAAATACACAATAAAATATTTCTTCACGTTATATTTATTTGATATTGTTGATATTGATATATTTTTTCTTCAAGTTAGGTTAAAATTAGAAAAAAATTAAATAAAAAATCAAACAAGAAAGTAGTAAAAATATTGATACGACAATAAAATATTTTTGGCCCAATACTAACTTTTCTGTTGCACACAAGTGATTTGCTATTTACTGTAAAAATGGTACCCGATCTAAAAAAAATCAAAACGAGCGGTGGATTAAAAACGGAAACCAAATTAACAAACCAGCACACGAGGTACCCCTAGCGGTTTTCATTCAAGACAAGCACATCATGCATAAAAGTAATAGCACACGAGGTTACGAATAAGGTTGAGAATCACACGTACAGGTTGCAGCATCCAAGGCTGTAAACCTGACATTATAAGCAAATGTTCTAAAAGCAGACACGACTGAGGAGGAGCAGTAGTATCAGGCCTTTGACATGGCACCAGGAGGACGAAGGCCTCTAGTACTCATCACCCTCGTCGCCTTCGTCGCCCTCGTCAAACTCAGCACCAACCTCCTCGTAGTCCTTCTCCAGCGCGGCGAGGTCCTCACGGGCCTCGGAGAACTCTCCCTCCTCCATGCCCTCACCCACGTACCAGTGGACGAAGGCGCGCTTGGCGTACATGAGGTCGAACTTGTGGTCGATCCGTGAGAACACCTCGACGACGCTGGTGGAGTTGGAGATCATGCACACGGCCCTCTGAACCTTGGCGAGGTCGCCGCCAGGGACGACGCTGGGGGGCTGGTAGTTGATGCCGCACTTGAACCCGGTCGGGCACCAGTCGACGAACTGGATGGTGCGCTTGGTCTTGATGGTGGCCACGGCGGCGTTCACGTCCTTGGGCACCACGTCTCCACGGTACATGAGGCAGCAGGCCATGTACTTGCCGTGGCGAGGGTCGCACTTGGCCATCATGGATGACGGCTCGAAGGCGCTGTTGGTGATCTCAGCAACGGAGAGTTGCTCATGGTAGGCTTTCTCAGCAGAGATCACTGGGGCGTAGGAAGAAAGCATGAAGTGGATCCTCGGGTATGGAACGAGGTTGGTCTGGAACTCGTTGACATCAACGTTCAGAGCACCATCAAACCTCAGGGAGGCAGTCAGTGATGAGATGACCTGCACATTAGTGTAGCCGCAAGATGGTTGGTTAGAGACGAGCACGATTGCACAACATGCAAAGAATGTGCATTTATCTCAAGAGCAGACCATTGCAAGAATGCAAGATAGTACCTGAGACACAAGCCTGTTGAGGTTGGTGTAGGTTGGGCGCTCAATGTCAAGGGAGCGGCGGCAGATGTCATAGATGGCCTCATTGTCGAGCAGGACAGCGACATCAGTGTGCTCAAGGAGAGAGTGGGTGGACAGGACACTGTTGTACGGCTCAACCACAGAGGTGGAGACCTGAGGGGATGGGTACACAGTGAACCCCAGCTTGGACTTCTTGCCATAGTCAACAGACAGGCGCTCCAGGAGAAGGGAGCCAAGGCCAGAGCCGGTTCCTCCTCCAACAGCGTTGAACACAAGGAAGCCTTGGAGACCAGTGCAGTTGTCAGCCAGCTTCCTGATGCGGTCAAGGCACAGATCAACAATCTCCTTGCCAACTGAAGAGAATGGCACCACATGTTAGACATCCAATCAGCAAGATAGCTTAGAAAAGAATGCAGAGAGCACAGTAGGAACAGCACGGCACTTACTGGTGTAGTGACCACGGGCGAAGTTGTTGGCTGCATCCTCCTTGCCACTGATGAGCTGCTCAGGGTGGAAGAGCTGGCGGTAGGTACCAGTCCTCACCTCGTCAATCACAGTAGGCTCAAGATCAACAAAAATAGCACGGGGGACGTGCTTCCCAGCACCAGTCTCACTGAAGAAGGTGTTGAAAGCATCATCACCCCCTCCAACAGTCTTGTCACCGGGCATCTGACCATCAGGCTGAAAATGAAAAATGTTATTAGTTGTGTAAACAAATTTAAATTACTCCATAAGCAATCTTGTCACAGAACAACATAAGCTGGGAATCACAGGGAACTAATCCATATATAACAGAAGTCTCAAAAGTTTTCTACATGATATTGAAGAATACATTGGCACCAAATTTCAGATCGATTCAAAACATTGGCACCAGGTATTTCATCTAACTGTAAAACACGAGTACACAAAAAGGGGGAAACTTTCCTTGTGTGCTTGCTCAGAGATATGGGCATACATACCTAACATTTCTAAGAGACAACGGCAATGTACGTTTTAGAGATCTATCTAGTATGCATCAGATTCAGAATACTAATAAGCAGGAGTATATAATTCAGTAGAAACGTCATTTGAACGGCAGTAAAACATCGTGATCAATCAAGTAAAAGCCTTCTCCGCACGAAATATGGCAATTCGTCCCGAATCCTGCGATTCCTAAGTCGCTCGGCAGAAATTCGAAAACATAAAACATACTCTATCAGAGTAGGGAAACCATCACCACGGACACTGCCGCAAATGGAACTTGTAATTCATGGAGTCCCCACCGAAAACCCTCTCATATTCCAGCATTTCTCGATTCTATCACTCTCAGATCCAGATCTGACCCAGCAGCAACCGCAGCCACCCAACATTTCATCAGATCTACACGGATCACTGCCGAGCAAACGCAGATCCGAACATCCACATCCACAGGCAGCCAGATCCACCCACGGATCAATCAAACATGAAACCACCACACCCAGCAGTCCACAAACACCCAGATCCACCGCCAGATCGAAGCGCGCTACTACGACGAGAGATCCACAGCGAGAGAGGGCGAGGGGAACGGGAAGGGCCCGGTACCTGGATGCCATGCTCGAGGCAGTAGAGCTCCCAGCACGCGTTCCCGACCTGGATACCCGCCTGCCCGATGTGGATCGAGATGCACTCCCTCATGGCGGCGAAGGCGGCGGGCGGGGGAAGGGGAAAGCTCGGAGGCGCGGAGAGAGGCGAGTACGAAGACGCCTGTCCCTGCGGTGTCTCTGCTTAGGGTTTCCGCTCCCCCTCCCGCTCCACTTCTATAGAGAGCGGGAGAGGCTGGGAGTTTTTTCGTTTACACCCTTTATTTGTTTACTTATTCACAATCCGCCCCGCTAGGCTTCTCCAGCGGCCTAGATTATGCACTCAAAAGTAAAACTAGTATGTTTGAGGGGTCGGAATGAAAATGCGCCGGCGCTTTTTTCATTCCCGTATGCGGATGCATCTACAGATCTACCCGCCGTTCTCTGGACAGTGGGCCCAACGGTTATTGTTATCGATTGACCTCTCTCTTATAGGTGGGGCACAGGTCGTGTGGGACCCACTTGTCGGTGGGACCCATTTTGAAATTGGAGAGCGGGAGGAGAGTATGGAAGGCCCGGCCCAGATTACTTCGTTCTAACGACACACCTTGGGCCACATTGTTAATCTATGGGGTGTTTTCATGTTTGTTTCTCCTTTCGTAGCTAAATTTTAAATTTTTTCGATATTTTTTAGAATTTTCTCGTGATTTCTTTTCATTCTGTATCGATCGGTATAGGACCGAGAGTGAAACTTAATTTGGACGATAGGCGGATTCAACCATCCTATACCTACTCATACAAGTAACGTATCTTATTCAATCATCGAAACATCCTTTCTCTCAAGAATATATGGATCGGACGTAGGATGATCGAATGCAAGCAACCAAAACCCTTAGAAAACATGATGATTTGTACTGCAGCTAAAAATTATAGTAAAATTAACCTGATTTGACTATTATATTATTTTGTTCATGTTTTGTGCAGTTTTATATTTAGGACCATTACAATTACTGATATAAAAATCTTGTGTTAAAATTATTTTTCGTTATAAAGAAGTTAGACGCCTGTTTTTTGCAGAAACAGGCAGGCCAGAAGTGCTTTGAAGTATCTTTTTTGAATTTAGTGCATACAAATATAATATCATCAAAAGATGAATTTATTATTTTTTTCAAATTTGGTATCCCAAATACACTTTCACAGTTCAAAAATACCCATGTCAAACAACGTCTACACATTCAGAGTAAGCTTATCATGTACATACGATAAATATAGAAGATTAAATATTGATTTATTTTTTATCAAAATATTTGATAATTCATGTGAATAACATGTATGACTATTTAATTCTATGACTATAGACTTAACAAATAATCAAAATCAATTATTAGGCCGTGAATCATCTAATATCAATATAAATAAATGCAGGCACAAGGACCAATTTTTAGTAAAAAAATTGTATTAAGCTCAATGTGTGTTCCCCAATTCATTAACAGAAAATTCCATATATGCCATTGAAATTTCACCAGTTCCTATATATGTCACTGAAAATTTGATGTTCTCGTATATGCCATTTCTTTAATTTTGCGTGTCCGTATATATCACTGTCATCAGTTTCAGCTTTAGTTTTTTCTAAATGCCTAAACTGTCCTCAACTCACAAAGCTAGCTTGCTTGTTTTGCTCCCGATCAGTCTTAGTTGCGTTAGATTGGATGAGTGATTGGTATGGGTGTGTGCCGGCTAGAGCGAATGCTAGCTAATCACCGAGATTAAATCATCATTGATTTTTACTGAGCTGAGAATAGTTTGGGCATTTAGAAAAAATAAAGTTAATTAATGTTGAAACTGACGACAGTGATATATACGGACATAAAAAATTAAAGCAGTGGTATATATAAAAACACTAAATTTTTAGTGATACCTATGAGAACCTACGAGCTTTCAGTGGCACGTGGTCTCATACAGTAGCCCACCTGCTTCCCATCTGTTGCTTCGCCAACAATTTTATTTGCATTATTACTAGAGAAATTGTTATTAACAATAGTAAATACATCGTTAAAAGTCATTAATTACTTTTAATGACTACGTAGTTGTGGTTGTTAGTATAGTTAAAGACACTTTTCTAACACTTCATCAGATACAAGTTTGGAAACAAAGCTATATGAGTATTAATTAGATCTAACAACGATATTTTCATACTGATAACATATCTCTGAAGAAATGCGATTTGGGCTTTTTTTTTTCCTGAGCAGTCAACTGCGTAATCAGTCACTAATTTCCATGCCCCAGAAAATGTCAATGATAAATCGAGGATGCATTTGATCAAGAAAAGATGAACTGAACTATGCTTTGGCTCTGCACCGACGACATATATCGGAAGTTGTTCGGATTGGACCAAGAATTTCAAGGGAGAAGAAAAGGATTCAGTGTACCTGTGATCTATCACTTTACTGAAACCGGTTGTTATGCATCCAACCGACTTCACCAAACTGTGGCCATGTATCATACACCGAACTTAGGTTGTCTGCTAGCCTTTCAATGTGCAACGAACAAACAGCGTGAAATTGCAGGAGAGGGACCTTACCGCAATGGTGTTGACTTGTGGGGCCACCATTATTGGAGCAATCTAGAGTGCCCATTTATCTTAAAAGCATTCTGTTTCTAGATGTTGGTTTATTTTTAAAATTCTGCTGCTATTGAGTTTAATAACCTAAAATGATAATTATATTATTTAGAAGAGCTGCAGATTATAGGAATAGCTGCAGCTGTTAGAATCTACTCCAAATAGGGTCATGCGTTTATATATTGGGGTTTTCTTGGTACAATCTGTATGTAGAATTTTAATCTAAATGTATATTTTTATGACTATTTGGGACATTTTACTTAAAATGGCATTTGAATGTATTACAAAGCTCATATTTGGGTGACATGTGAATTTGCCCTTTTGTTATGTATAATTTCATATTTGCCCCTCAATAAATTCTACTATAAAATATGATCTATTAGATCAAATCAATAAATGATCCACATCTAACATAAGACCCAAAAAAACTCAGAGACTATGCTTGACATTTTTTTAATTATTATTGAATATTTAGTATGAAATTTAGATATGTAATTAAGATCTTATTTGGTTAAGATTTAGCTCCTCCGATACAAATTAACATTAAGCCAGCTAAACTGTGACAAACCTACATGCCTGACGTTGGAATTGACAATTTTTCATACGAATCATACTAGTATCGTAGAACGCCCGCACAATTCGAAGCGGACCAAAAGCTCGGACCATCCTGATTTGTGTAATCCCATGTCACTTAAAATTTTTGATCCACATTTATAAATGGTGAATTAATGCAAGTTCAAATTACTACAAACAAATTTGAAGTTCTTCTAGAAGAACGCACGCACGTACACGCCACCATTATGCGAAATGACTCGAGTGTCACGATGGATCACCTCAAGTGACAAACTGCAATACCATTCCACTAATTCGATGACAAGATGTGTAGCCTAACTGCCATTTACTTTTACATGCATGTAACACAATCCAAAAACTACACCGAGGGCCAGTAGGACAGGGCATTTAGGGCCGTTTGGAAGATCTTTCCGAGTTAGATTCCTCACGAGAATTCAGAATGCTCTATCAAATAATAAATTTCTGATCAGTTTTTACTTTGAAATTACAGAATCGATTCTCATTATTTACATATGGTGCGGGGAGTAAAAAAAACCAGCTTCCCAGCCGATTCCTATCATTTGCACACGAATCAACTAAGGGAATCAATTATCTATCAAACGATTTAATAGATAGAATCAATTCTACTAGAAAATCACTTTCACCACATAATTATTCCTACTAGATAATCAAGAGGTTAGAGAGCTCTACCAAACGGGCCTTTAGTTTGTTTGGTGCAATCAGTTCACTTTGTTCGGTTTATAAAAAATTCTATTTTTAAAAAAAAATGTTTTCTATATATAATGTATATAGCAAATATAGAAATTATTTGGTATGTTTGATCTAACCGAGAACGATGATGTTAGTGGGAAGAGAAAGATTGTGCGGGCAACAAAGAAGGTTTTTGAACCGATAGTGGTATTTTTTCAGCGAATAAAAAAAATAAAAAAACCAATACAATACTTTCTAATCCACCATTCATACATCTCATACATCCACGAGAAAATGGCAATCAAACAAAGAGGAACAAACAAGAAAATTGCATGCCTAGGATTTCTGCTAGCTGCAGCTAGAAAAAAATCAAGATCAGAGAACAAGCTAAGAAAAAAGTAGTATATGCTACACACTCTTGTTATCGTAAAAGTTAAAAAAGTTTAATAAAAATAAAATAACTTATAATATACAATAGATAAAATATTTAGTTGTAGTTTTTTCGCATCTGATGTGTTCTCCTTTATTGATGTCTCAAAAGTCGTCGATCTTATTTCTCTACTCCACCTCAGCTGAAGATTTATGTGACAACCTTACAAAAATGGTATGAATTGAGAATAGTATTATCAATGAAAATACTAGTGATATTTAGATTTATTTGAACTCTAAGAAGCTATGTTATTTGAACTCTAGCTACTGTCCGTTTGCGGCAAGCCGAAGGGAGGAAAAAACAGACCAGTCGCAAGCTATTGCAGCGTGCAGGTGCAAATTGCTGCAACATCTAAGTAGCATTTAGTTGAAGACAAAGGATGAATAGAATGTGGTGATCTGGTTTTTGGTTGGATGAAATGATTTTTTTCTTTAGTTGGGTGGATCGAATCATTCAGTTAATTTTAGTTGTAGACTGAACGAGATGAGCCGACAGGGAGACGCTAGTTAGCGAGAAGAGAGGGGTCAACAGGAAGGAGGAGCCGACATAGAGAGGTGTTGGCCGACAGGGAGGGAGGGGCCGGTGGGAGGCGTCATTGTCGACATATGCCAGCAGGGAGGTGCCGACGGTGGCAAGGGTTAGTGGGAAGACATTGGCGACAGCGCTGGCTAGGTGGTGGCACGAGAGGGTGGATGAGTCCATCTAGTATTTCTTTAATAGATTCATTCAGCATCTTGAGAAAATATATCCTCAAAATAGATGATCTTATCAACTCACCCGCGAACTAAACACCTGCCATCCATCATAAAAACTAAATGAAATGATCTCACGTAAGTTCATCCAACCAACTAAATATTATCTAATACATCAGTAATTCATTACTACAACATCTAACACATAAAAATAACTTTCTACGCTTAGAGGTTTTTATACTAATTTTTAAGTTTTAGTGATTGAGAAGTTACTTTGAACTCATTTACACCATTATGCATATAAACTTATCAACTACAAGTGTAACACAACTATATTTAATATGGATAAAACAGAAAATATACAGACTAATTAATTACTCTTGGTATATAAGAACATGTTTAAAACATTAATTCAATCGACGGATGGAGTATTTATCACCCTATAGATCAATCAATAGCTAAATGCACTTTTTAACTGTTTTATTTAACCCCATAATTGTCGGACACACCTGTTAATGGCAAAATTTGGTAAGGCCCAAGCCCAACACATTTTGGCACAGCCCATGGAAATCAAGGAATCCGGTCAAAGCATGGTCAGTGAAGCCCAACCATAATACGCGCAGTTGATCGGATAAAGATACGAAGAAGCTAGTAAAAAGGAAAGATAGATTTTTCAGTTGCAGTCGTATCCATGTAGGACAGCAAATCTTCAGACTATATATATGTAACGCTTAGGTTTAGTTTAGGATCATAAAAATCAATCAATACAACAAACTTTCGGCGCATCGCCAAACTTGCCACCGGCGAGTTCTTGCCTTCTCACGGGGCTGCATCGCTCCGATCTCCGACGATAGGTAAGTTCCGCCAAACATGTATTGATTAGTAGGTCTAAGGCTTCATCGGTTAGGTCCGACATCTTGGTCTATTTATCAGTCATGCTGTATCAGGTGCGTAGTTTAGATCAAATATATTAATCTGAGGCTTCATCGATTTAGTTCGACATCTTAGTTGATGTGTTTGATTCATGTCACGTATTGTTCATCTAGATGAAGCATTTTCTGATCTGTTTAGTACTGTAGTTTGCAATGACTTAGCGACTGTCTTGGTTCGGTCCAATCTTGCGATCATAGTGAATAATAATACGAAAACCGATCGGGTATGCTACAGCCAGATTCTATCGGAGTATAAGCCGGTAGGTTATCTTTCTGCGTGTTTATCGTTGTATCGGATAGCGAAATCGGGCAGTCCATATCGGCCTAACGTTATTATATTTTTGCATCCCGATATCGGACCCGATACCACTGCAGGCTTATCGGATGGTTTAAGCTGATGATTTTATTCCGATAGATTGTACAATAGATTTTCTCTTTTATCATATCTCTGATATGTCATGTCATATGATTTCTACCGTGTTATCATTATGGTTCATTTAATAGAAAGTCCGATACGCGTCAAAACCATCGGCTCGATAGCCGATATGCGTTACTGCTTATGTTCTTTTGTCTATCTTATCAGTTGCAGGATCAAACTGATTGGCACACCACGAACCGCAAATTTATGACCTGCACTAGAGTTAAGCAGATCTCTTAGGCCACGCGTGTGACCAAAAATTTACCAACACGCTTTTTGGCACGCCCGGTGGAACCATCTTCAACAACATCTCCCATCATGGCGGGGGAATTCGACAGCAGCAACGTCATCCAAGTCACCATGGAGGGGCTGAATGAGGAACAAAAGGTAGAGGTGCAGAGGCACGTTGACAACTACCGAAAGATGTGCCTCGAATCCTTCAGTATGACCAGATCGGGACCTGTCCAAAAGACTCAGTTGCCGAAGCCCACTTTCACTGGAGAATCTAGTCAGCGGCCCGACAGCCCCCATATCAACTTTCAAGAAGCCGTTGACCGAGCAGTCAACCACGCCCTCATTAACCAGTCGGGGGTTCTGGTCAACACTCTTCACGAATTGATCAAGAAGACCGTCGAGGGCACTATGGCAAAGGAGCCGCTGCGGGGTCCGACATATTTTTCAGCTAACCACCCTCAGGCTCCCCAACCTCCACAACCTCCTCGGCCGGCTTAACAACCAACCCCTGTTCCGCAAGGGCCGACGAGGTATGAAGCCCCACAGATTACCTACGGCATCGAGAGGAACGAGCTGCCAAACCTCGTGCCGCCAAGGGGGGCACCCAATGGTATCCCACAAGGGTACCACCAAACTGCGTACTTCGGAGGATAACCCTATACCCATGGAGACCAGTACCACTACAACGCCCCTCAACCAGATCAGTATCCTCAGACGCCCACACCTGATCGGTACCCCATGCCAAACCAGCAAGAGGAAGATTGGGTGAATCGTATTGCTGAAGTCATTCGTGACCAATTTGGTCTGAAGCCCAAGGGCCAGATGTATATGTATCGGAGGCCGTACCTAGAGTGGTTCGACTGGGTGCCGCTACCAAATCGATACAAGGTGCCCAACTTCTCCAAGTTCTCAGGACAAGACTCGATTTCCTCAATTGAACATGTGAGCCTTTCTCGCCCAGTGCAAAGAGGCATCGGCCGATGAGGTCCTCAAGGTCCGATTCTTCCCATTATCACTATCGGGATTGGCCTTTGCTTGGTTTTCTTCACTGCCGCCGAATTCCATCAGAGGATGGGCAGACCTCGAGAAGCAGTTCCATAAGTATTTCTTCATCGGCATGCACGAGATGAAGCTGACGGACCTCACAGCGGTTCGGCAAAGGATGGATGAGTCGGTGCAAGACTATGTTCAGAGGTTCCGAGACGTACGCAGCAGATGCTACAGTTTCAGTCTCAGCGATACCCAATTAGCTGAGCTGGCATTTCAAGGGTTGTTAAACCCGATCAAGGAGAGGTTTTCCTCTCAGTAGTTTGAAAGTCTGTCGTACCTAGTACAGCGAGTATCGGCCCATGAAAGCCGGTTCCAAGAGGTTCGGAGGGAGAAGTTTCAGAAGAAAGTTGCGTACGCCCAAATGTACTCGTCAGATTCTGAAGAGGATGCTGAATCCGATGCCGAAGTTGGACTCGCTGAGTGGTCCAGAAACAAAAAACCCGTTGCTTGTCCCTAGATAAAGGCATCGGGTAAAGAAGAAAAGTATGATTTTGATATCAACAAGGCTGACAGAATTTTTGACTTGCTGCTGAAGGAGAAGTAGATCCAGTTGCCACCCAATCACGTGATTCTGCCGGTCGATGAATTGAAGAAAAGAAAATACTACAAGTGGCATAATTCTCCGTCACACCATACCAACAAATGCAAGGTGTTTAGGCAGCAAATCCAATCAACCGTCGAACAGGGCCGAATTAAGTTCGATGACGAAAAGAAGCCGAAGAACATCGACGGGCACCTGTTCCCCACCAATATGGTCTACATCCAGCGCCCCGATGGACGACGCAAAGAGAGAGGTAGGCGCGTCCGGGAGGAGGGGAACCAAACATAAGTCACGTCATCGGGCTTGATAAACAAGTATAAGAGGAAGGCAAGTGAAGAAGATGATTACGAAGCCGATCAAGCCTCTTCACGATTCAATCCTCACTGGAACTACGAGTTCTTCAGGTTTTGCTGGAATAAAGGAATGCGGCTACCGTCAATGAATGATTGCCCTGAATGCGGCGGTAGCAAAATCAATCAGAGGTCCCGTTATGATGACCAGAGACCATATGATAATGATCGGAGGTCTTATAAAGATGACCGAAGGACTCCTCCGCGCAAACCATCGATGCACGAGCGACTCGGGCCCATCAACTCGGAAGACAACTGCCACGGGAGCAGCGACCGTTCGACCGATGGAAGGCCTCGGCATAACCCTCAGGAGCAGAATGAGCAATGGTGCCCGAGTGGCATCTTCACAAAAAACCAGAAGAGAAGGGTGCAACGTCTACGACAGAGGGAACTCCAAGGACTTGCCACTCGGGAGTAGAAACCCAATCACTCCAAGAAGACCAGGAAAGAATGGCGTGTAAAGGAAAGGGCCGGTCGAGACGATCAGGAATCCGCAGGAATCAATATGGTGTTCTTTCTCCCAGCAGAATATCGAGCCATCCCTAATAGCGACGATGAACAGGTCGAGGCAATGGCCCAGCTAGTGCTGGCACCTCAATCGGCCATATTTGACAAGCCGAACAAACCTGACCATCGGCACTTGAGGCCTCTTTATATCAAAGGATTCGTGAACGGTAAGCCGATGGCCAAGATGTTAGTGGATGGAGGAGCAGCCGTCAATATAATGCCGTACTCGACGTATCGGAAGCTCGGAAAAGGGCCAGAGGATTTGATCAAAATGAATATGATTCTCAAAGACTTCGGCGGCAATTCATCGGAGGCTAAAGGAGTCCTCAACGTGGAATTCACAGTTGGAAGCAAAACGGTACCTACCACATTTTTCGTCATTGATGGAAAATGCTCCTACAGCTTGCTACTGGGAAGAGATTGGATCCACGCCAACTGTTGTGTCCCATCTACGATGCACCAGAACCTCATGCAATAGACCGGAGATCAAGTGGAAGTGATTCCTACCGATAAATCAGTTAACGTAGCAATAGCCGATTTGTCAGTTTGGTAGATGGAAGGCGTGGATTGTCTGTCAGGCAGAGCTTGGGAAGGTGACTTTCTGGACGTATCAAGCGATGGAATCAAGCCAGTCAATAATGATGAACCCAGACTTATACTTTAAGGGTATCATAGACGAGGTCGAGGGCAAACTCGGTCAAGGGTTCACTACAACCGATGAGTTACAGGAGGTAGACATCGGACTCGGCGACCGACCAAGACCAACTTTTTAAGTGCTACACTTCCTAAGGCAATAAAAAAGGAATTGATTAATCTATTACGGGAGTATCGGGATTGTTTCGCTTGGGAGTACCATGAGATGCCAGGATTAAACCGATCGATTGTAGAACATCGGCTCCCGATAAAACCAGGATATCGGCCATTTAAACAAACCCTCGGCGATTGAAGGCAGAACTGTACCAGGATATCAAGGCTGAAATCACAAGGTTATATGATGCAGAATTTATAAGGCCATGCCGATACGCCGAATGGATATCAAACATCGTCCCCGTATTGAAGAAGAATGGAAAACTTAGAGTGTGCGTGGACTTCAGGGATTTAAACAAGGCAACACTCAAAGATGAATATCCGATGCTGATTGCAGATTTACTGGTGGATACGGCATCGGGCCATAAAATAATAAGCTTCATGGACGGGAATGCAGGATACAACCAGATATTCATGGCAGACGAGGATATTGCCAAGACCGTGTTACGATGCCCTAGTGCTCTTGGATTGTATGAGTGGGTAGTAATGTCTTTTGGGTTGAAAAACGCCGGAGCAACGTACCAGAGGGCTATGAACTACATATTCCATGATTTGATCGGCTTACTGGTGGAAATTTATATAGATGACGTAGTGGTGAAATCAGGAAGTACTCAAGGACATATAGCCGATCTACGGCAAGTATTGGAGCGAACGAGGAAATACGGGCTGAAGATGAATCCTGAGAAGTGCGCCTTTGGCGTATCAGCA
>KE371052.1:339783-369113 GCA_000418225.1 Zizania latifolia
AAGCGATCAAGAATACTTTGCCACCTGCCGATAAGACCGAGTTACAATCACTAATCGAGAAGATAAATTTCGTGAGAAGGTTCATATCAAATCTGTCAGAACGGATAGAGCCATTTACCCCTCTGCTAAAGCTGAAGCCCGATCAAGATTTTGTGTGGGGAGAAAAGCAACAGAAGGCGTTCGATGAGATTAAAGATTACCTGAGCTCTCCACCAGTAGTGATGCCACCTCAGAAGGGAATCCCTTTCAAGCTTTACCTGTTAGCCGATGATAAAGCCATCGGATCAGTCTTAGTCCAAGAGGTCGATGGAAAGGAAAGGGTAATTTTCTACCTTAGCAGGAGATTGCTGGACGCAGAGACCCGATACCCCACCGTGGAGAAACTTTGCCTGTGCTTATACTTCTCATGCACCAAGTTAAGGCACTATCTATTATCGGCGAAATGCACCATTGTGTGTAAAGCCGATGTGGTCAAATACATGCTATCGGCTCCAGTATGGAAAGGACGCGTCGGAAAATGGGTGTTTGCTCTCACCGAGTTCGACATCGGTTATTAATCGGCAAAGGCAATAAAAGGACAAGCAGTGGCCGACTTCATAGTTCAGCACAGAGATGAATCAGTAGCTTACGTCGAGCCGGCACCATGGACTCTATTCTTCGATGGATCAGTATGCCGGCATGGCTATGGTATCGGATTGGTGATCATATCGCCTCGGGGGGCAGCTTTTAAATTTGCATATACAATCAAACCCTTTTTTACCAATAATCAAGCAGAGTATGAAGCAATTTTAAAAGGATTGCAGTTACTAGAAGAAGTTGGCCCCGAGGCGGTAGAAATCATAGGAGATTCTTTGCTAGTAATGAAGCAACTGTCAGGTGAATATGAGTGCAAAGACGATGTTTTGAAGACTTACCATGATCGATGCCAAGACTTGATATCAAGGTTCGGAAGTATAACCCTCAGCCATATCCCGAGGGAACAGAATACAGAAGCAAACGATCTGGTTCAAAAAGCATCGGGGTATAAACCGATGACTAAGCCGATTGAGACAGAAGTCGCAGAATTGGAAGCCAATGACTGGAGGTACGAACTCATGACTTACTTGAAGAATCCTTCACAATCAGTGTCAAGAAGACTCAGGTACAAAGCTACAAAGTATGTGCTGCTCGACGAAGAGCTGTATTATCGGACCGTTGACGGAGTGCTGCTCAAATGTATAAACACCGAAGAGGTAAAGGTCATCATGTGCGAGGTTCATGATGGCATATGCGGCACACACCAATTGGCACAGAAGATGAAATGGCTACTCCGGAGGGCAGGATACTTCTGGCCGACTATGTTAGAAGATTACATAAGGTATTATAAGGGATGTCAGGATTGCCAAAAATTTGGGACCATCCAGAGAGCTCCAGCATCGGCGATGAACCCAATAATCAAGCCATGGCCCTTCAGAGGTTGGGGTATCGACATGATCGGATAGATCTATCTAGCATCAAGCAAAGGACACAAGTTCATTCTGGCAGCTACAGATTACTTTACCAAATGGGTAGAAGCCGTTCCTTTAAAGAAGGTTACTTCAGCCGATGCAATCGAGTTCATAAAGGAACATATAATATACTGTTTTGGGGTTCCGCAGACAATCACAACCGATCAAGGTTCAATCTTCGTATCGGAGGAGTTCCAGCAGTTTGCAGTCAGCATGTGGATCAAGTTATTGAATTCATCACCTTACTATGCACAAGCAAATGGACAAGCAGAGACATCCAATAAAAGTTTGATAAAGCTGATAAAACGCAAGATCAACGAACAACCAAAGCGATGGCATCGGTCCCTATCGGAGTCTCTATGGGCTTATCGGATGGCATGTCACGGAGCCACACAGGTGCCGCCATATCAGTTGGTTTATGGACATGAAGTGGTACTACCATGGGAAAATAATATCGGCTCAAGGAGGATAAGAGTGCAGAATCAACTCACAACCGATGATTATTATAATTTAATGACAGATGATTTGGACGATTTGGCACAGAGCCGATTAAGGGCCCTCGAGAAAATCGAAGAAAACAAAGCAAGGGTGGCCAGGTATTATAATAGGAAAGTGGTGCCTAAGTCATTTGAAGAAGGCGATCTAGTATAGAAACTTATTCTATCGATTGGGTCTAAAGATAATCGGTTCAGAAAATGGTCACCTAATTAGGAAGGGCCTTATCAGATACATCGCATGGTCCCCGGTAACGCTTATTTACTCGAGAGCCTAGAAGGAGAACTATTCGGGAAAGCATTGAATGGAAAATACTTGAAGAGATACCACCCAAGCATATGGATAAACGCCTAAGTCTACACGGAAGCAAACAGCCGATACAAGAGTATCACCTTAAGAAAGGGCCGATGAGACTCATCACCCTTAGATATTAAATTACAGCATAGCATTCAAATGTTTGATCCACAATCGGCCCATCGGGCACGCATCAAAGACTAGAGATTTCAGGGCAGGTATGGGGTGATAGCTTCAATTGCCTTACTTCTAATATCATCAATACTTCGGATAAAGGCCAGATCTTCTTCGTCCGACCCCAGAATCGACTTGATAGCCCGATGACGATGACGTGCGCGATGGAGGGTCTCGGCAAGTTGATTTTCCTGCGCCTGGATTCGCTGAGGAAGGACTTGCAGGGCATTTTCTTCAGAAACTATCGTCGCTCGCACCTCTGCAATCTTCGCCTGTATCTCAGCAAGCCTCGAAACTAGATCGGCTTCCTCCACTTTCAGGTGTGCTAGACGAGAAGAAGTGGCCGATGACTCGCCAAATAGATTGTCCAGACGGGACTTCTCCTGAACAGCAGCAGCGTTATCGGCCCGGGCAGCATCCAACTGTAGTCTTCGACTCACCCTGTCGGCCATCCTCTATTGAGCTCTGGTAAACAAGGGCCAATGGAACTCCAGGTGAACCGTCAGCGTCAGCGCATCAACAAGCTCCGAAGGGAGGTGATCCATAATATCTTTGAAACGAGCCTTTAGCGGACCCGAATCATTCACCAAGCTATCTACAGGATCTCTGAGCCGATTCCGGAGGTCCGATAAAACTTCTTTGACTTTAGAGGTTAATGAAGCGCTAGCCAGCTAGGGGCACCAATGACCTCTTCATCTTGCAGATAAAGACTAATATCGAAAAGAAATTCTCAGGCAAATGACTGAATGAAAACAAAGACAAGGGATAAGATAGAGGTTAATGCAGTTGAAACAGGGGAGTCAAAAGATGCTTACATCGGCTGCTCCAGCACAATTGGGGACGAATGTAGCATCGACGACCGCAGAAGGATCACAGGGCTCCTCGGCCATATTTTCACCAGCAACGCCAATGGTATGACTACTGGCTACATCCTCTTCTCCTTCGATATCAGCCTGAGGGGCAGGAGCGTTGGAATCCTCCACAGCAACAGAAGGAGCAGTCACCGGCTAAACGGTGAAGAAGCGGGATAAGGCCGATATCGACACTATGAGATAAGCGCAGTCAAGAGAATAGAAGGTACCTAGAGAATCGAGGCATCGGCATCAGCGGCAGCAGTATCGGCCGGCATGTCATCACCAACAACAACGGCGGCCATGGCATCAACAGCGGCAACAGTGGCGGCCGTAACATCGATATTGGAAGTGGTGGCGGCCAAGAAGACGGTGGTGTCAGAAACGACAGCCGGAGTATCAACTGCGACAGCAGCGTCGGCTGACAAAACAGGAGGCATCGGCTACAGAACCAATGAAGCAGGACAATAAGAATATAAGCCTAAGAACATGAGCCAAGGACTTCTGCAAAGAACAAGACGTACCAAGGATGGCGGAATCAGAGCGCTGATATCGGCCAGATCGGGTCGGGCTCTGGTGGCTCTTGGAGCGGTCACAGTCGGTGCCTTACGTTTTCGCCCTAGGGCCTTCGTCTTTTTTCCTTTCAGCCAGTCCGATGGAGTGGGAGCGCTAGTGCCCAAGTTATTAGTAGCCGATACAAGGCCGTAAACGATAGGCCTGCCGCTTCGGCTATCGGCGGGTGCTTCGAAGTCATCCTGCAGTACGGGAACACCGATTAAAAGAAAAAGGGGGAAAAGATCTTGGTAAAGAAAAGAGGGAAAAAGAAACACATCTCAGAGTCCACCTCATCGAAGTCGGGATGCAGCGACAGGCAGTATATCTTGGAGGGCCGAGTGAAGAGGTGTTGTTTCCATTCACCCCACCATCGGTTGAAGCTAACGGAAGTCGCTCGGCAGGCCGACCAAGATGTGAGATCTCCATAAGGAATTTGATCGACCATAGAGAGGAGGCGATTGTACTCTACGGCGTCCTTTACTTCTCCACGAACTTGGAGTTGGCCGATGAAGAACAAGTCAATCGGGAGTTAGCCGAACCCAAGTTGCCGCGAGTAGACGGTCGGATGGTAAAATTCATATGAAGTTTTTTGAGGATGAACGACGGTGAAGTTGATCGGCAGGACACAAGGAGTGATGATAGCTTTAAAGATCTTAATGGACTCCTCGTCTCTACACACATCGAATAGCAGCAGCCGATGGGGGTATTCGTACTCTGCTAGATGCTCATAGGCATACCAGATGATCGATTCCCAGGTGAAGCCGCAATAGAAACCCTTGAACCAAAGACTCAAAGGATCGGGTGACATCCAGACGCTCTCGCGACAGGTAGCTGTTTCACCCAAGGATAAACATCGGCGATAGGTGGGGGGAGCATTTTCGTGATGGTCAGATGGAAATTCAAGCAGAGCAAAGGGAGTACTATTGGTGGCCTTGGCAGTATAGATGTTGAGCCAGATTTGTAAAAACCACCAAGGACCCCTGAAATGGCCTACAGGCTCACCTGCCGATAGTCTAGCCGATACCTGGTGAAGAAGATGATAGGTGGCTCCAAGGAGGTATCGGCCAAGGGGGATTTTCTTGTTCGCTACAAGTTGTTCAGTCATAAACTGAAGATGGGTCGTCAGTCCTAGGTTGAGGAAAGCGACGTGTTCCCGAGTATCTACAGGACCAGTCTTTTTGTTGTGTTTAGCGATGTATTTTACCCAACCACCACAAGATTTGGTATCAAGACGGTGGGTCACTTTGAATCGGAAGAATAGGGGATCCATCAGAGAAGTGATGTCCAGAGAGGTTAAGGCAAAGATGTCAAGCAAAGAAGGGCTTATCGGACCATGACCAAACAAGAAAGTATTGAGAGCATCGGACCAAAAATAACAGGCGGCGGCTAGCATTGGTTTGTTCTTGTAGGGTTCGGCAAGGGAGAGGCCGATGCAGTGCCCGATATCAATTTCATCCTAGAAGGTAGGATTGGCGGCCGATACCCTGAGGTACTAGTCCCTCCAGTTGGGCAAAGGAGAAGGAAAAGCTCTGAAACTTTGATGCCAATCGGAGAGAAGCATCCTGGAATTTTTGAATGGGATCCGTTGGGTTTCGGCATTGATAATATCGGAGGGGTCTGGGTTACCCATCGAACCAAGGAAAAAGCAAGAAGATGGATCTACGAGAGGGATTAGGATCTGGTTCTTGAGGTTCTACGGAAGAGAAAAGGAAAAAGGGCAAATCAGAGAACTAAAAAATGCAGCCAGAAACTAAGAATCCGAAAGAGAACAGTGAAAAGAAAGAGAAGAAGGGACCAAATAGTGCAATGTACCTCCGGGATCATGAAGGTAGTCGCCATTGAAGCTCCGGTGGAAGCGGTTGATGCAGTCGAGTACGAAGAGGTCGCCGGAGACGGAGGCAAGGACACCGATGGCGAGCGCGCAGCGGCGGCGAGAGATTAGGTGTGAGAGGTTCTGTGTGTAAGAAGGAAGCGAGTAGCCAAGACGAAAGGTTTTCTGCAGATATGCCCATGATTTGACGTTTAGCAGAAATTAGTATTGGCAAAGTTGTAATTTCGAAGCATTGGTTTACACCCATACTCCGAAATTGGGGGACATGTGTTAACGGCAAAATTTGGTAAGGCCCAAGCCCAACACATTTCGGCACAGCCCATGGAAATCAAGGAATCCGATCAAAGCATGGTCAGTGAAGCCTAACCATAATACGCGCAGTTGATCGGATAAAGATACGAAGAAGCTAGTAAAAAGGAAAGATAGATTTTTCAGTTACAGTCGTATCCATGTAGGACAGGAAATCTTCAGACTATAAATATGTAACGCTTAGGTTTAGTTTAGGATCATAAAAATCAATCAACATAACAAACTTTCGGCGCATCGCTAAACTTGCCACCGGCGAGTTCTTGCCTTCTCGCGGGGCGCGAGTTCTTGCCTTCTCGCGGGGCTGCATCGCTCCGATCTCCGGCGAGAGGTAAGTTCCGCCAAACATGTATTGATTAGTAGGTCTAAGGCTTCATCGGTTAGGTCTAACATCTTGGTCTATTTATCAGTCATGCTGTATCAGGTGCGTAGTTTAGATCAAATATATTAATCTGAGGCTTCATCGATTTAGTTCGATATCTTAGTTGATGTGTTTGATTCATGTCACGTATCGTTCATCTGGATGAAGCGTTTTCTGATCTGTTTAGTATTGTAGTTTGCTATGACTTAGTGACTGTCTTGGTTCGGTCCAATCTTGCGATCATAGTGAATAATAATGCGAAAACCGATCAGGTATGCTACAGCCAGATTCCATCGGAGTATAAGCCGGTAGGTTATCTTTCTGCGTGTTTATCGTTGTATCGGATAGCGGAATCGGGCAGTCCATATCAGCCTAACGTTATTATATTTTTGCATCCCGATATCGGACCCGATACCACTGGAGGCTTCACGGATGATTTAAGCTGATGATTTTATTTCGATAGATTGTACAATAGATTTTCTCTTTTATCATATCTCTGATATGTCATGTCATATGATTTCTACCGTGTTATCATTATGTTTCATTTAATAGAAAGTCCGATACGCATCAAAACCATCGGCTCAATAGCCGATAGGTGTTACTGCTTACGTTCTTTTGTCTATCTTATCAGTTGCAGGATCAAACTGATTGGCACGCCACGAACCGCAAATTTAGGACCTGCACTAGAGTTAAGCAGATCTCTCAGGCCACGCGTGTGACAAAAAATTCACCAACAACACCTTAATTCATACTGATTTTGTTCACTCTCCATATTAATTGTTATCTTTCCTCAACAAGAGATAGATATATGATATTTTTTTTCAACGGAATCGACCGAACTAACAGGTAAAATACAATAAAAATTGTTAAAATAGTATTTTATTGCGCGCATAATTTTCCTTAGCATAACATGTCACATGTACATATAGATATACATATACGGCATACCAACACAACTACGAACGAGAAGAATGAAATATCCAACTCGTTGTTTACATATTTTTAACATCTTTTTCCTAACAGAGATTAATGTTATATTTAGACACAACATTAATAAAATAATTATACAAACGTGGCTACTAAGAGCATCTCCAGCAGGCCATTCAAATTTGAACCTCTATATTTCAATTTGAATGGCCATCTAAAAAGATTCTCCCTCTATATTTTAATACATTCTAACAGACCATCCATATTACACCATCCATATCACACTCTTCTATAATTTAATAATATCTTCCAACTACCATATATTTCTAACGGCTATATTTCAACGGCTATATTTTCAACGGCTATATTTTGAGAACCTACATATATAAGTGCGCACACTACAATCTTCTCATCCAGATGTGTTGGTAATTACTGTATCCTGCCTCTCATATCTAGCAATGAGTCGTAACCTTTTAAAATACATGATCTATGATGATTCATCGTCATCATCCGACGACGACGAACTCATTCTCGCTGCAGCCATCATCACACAAGATGAATATAAGCTAGAGTTCTGAACATTTCAGAGGCTGTGGTGTGGTCTACCTGTTCCAGAATTCTTAATTAGATGCTTCAAATGCAATTAAAAATTAATTTGAAGGAAATGACATGAGCTCTGCCTTGCATTAAAAAACAACTTTGCCCTGTTTTTTCTAGAAACAGAGGAAAAAACCTCTTGAAACGATGCAACAATCAATTTTCGGCCACACAATGCATGCAACAAAGACACATGGATCTGGGTCTGCTCGCCGCCATGAACAAAAACTGAACTGCACATCCTTCTCGCCGCCAAAGGTCTGCTCGCCGCCGAATGGAGGAAGAGGGAGAGGAAGAGAGGGAAGAGGGAGAGGGAGAGGGAGAGGGAGAGAGATACCTTGCATCACCAGATTTGGGTCTGCTCGCCGCTGAACCAGACAGTGCTGAATGGATCTAAGTCTGCAAGTCGCCGAGCCTCGCGTCGCCTGTTGCCTCTCGTCGCCTTTTGCCTCGGGTCTACGCTCCGCGCGTTGTCGCTGGTTGAGCACAGGCCTGACGCTGGCTTCCGCGCCTGCCTTCCACGATCGTGAGTGAGCGCGCCTCTCTTCCGCCGCACCGAGCGAGCCAGCGAACAGCGTTCCAAACAGACGTGGGAGGAGGCTGCGAGAGCAGATAGTGTGAGGAGAGAGACACGCCAACACTTTGGCATGTCTCTCTCCAATTTGGATGGTAATCCATTTTTAGCTGCTGAGATGCATAACTTGCTAGAGACAAGTTTGAGTGGAGAAAACGCCATTACAAGGATAGAGGCAGGGATGCATCTCTCGCTAGGATGCTCTAACACACTCGACACTGCAGAAGAGGCATATGAACAGGTACAGCTGCATCCGTGTATGGCCACGCCGCGGCGCCGCCGCCACTGACTTCGGCCAGAATATGATCCCCACCCCTCGCCTGACGGGTGCAGCGCAGAGCAGGTGCGTGCACTAAACCTGCCTGCCATCGTGCAGTGGATGCGGTGCGCCGTGCGCCATGGATGGATGCATGCATGGATCTGATTCTTCTCTTTTCCTCTCGCTTTCCTCCTCCTCTTCTTCTCTCTCCATCCGAGTTTGCGTGGAATACTCGCTTAATTCGCTCGATTGCTCCCCCTTTTCTTTCTCTCTCTTTACCTGGGCTGCCTGCCTAGGGTTAGGGTTCTTCCAGCTCGTACACGTCAGTCTTATAAATCTACCGGATTCAAAATTCAAAATTTTAAAAATCTCAAAAAAAATTCTACAGATACTAGATTATTTATTATGGTTTATGGTGAAATTTATTTTCAAAAATATTAAAATTTTATAAAGTTACAAGCAAAACAAATCGGTAAAAATAAAAAGGAAAATTTTCCCAACCCAAAATCCTACTATAGGCAGATTTTTTTTGTTTTTTATTTTTTTTTTCAAAAAATGGTATTACTATATTTCTAATGCTCTACCAATTAATTCAACAAAAAACAATAAATTTTATACCAAATATTTTTATCATTTTATCACAATTTTTTTTTATATTTCTAGATTTTTTCCTATACTTTTTTAATGATTTTTTTCTATATTTCTATGATTTTTTTTCTCCATTTTCTATGATTTTTCCTATTTTTCTGATTTTTTAAAAGCTGATCAGTTTTCAACGTAAACCATGCCATTACTATAACTAACCGATCGATTACCCAAACCACTTGGTAACCGTCATCGGTAATTACTCCCTGCGGCTTGAAAAAATTTACTTTTAACTATTCAACTTAATTTGTAAAAAAAACTTTATTTCTATCTTATTACTTAATGTTGGTTTGCAAATTAAAAATTTTATTCCTTTCATACATATTAAATATTCTTTATCTATTACTGGTATAAGATAACTTTTATCTTTACTACTCTCCAATTTGATAATTATTCAGGTTCACACTCACCCAAACTGAGAAATGTAGTATAGTTTTTCTACTCATCTCATTAATATATGTGTCTAAACCTAAAACTTACTATAAATCATATTATTTATATTGTATGATGTGCTATTATGTATAAAAATACCTAGTTTGATTCTCCTGAGAATCAAGGTAAAAAGATAATTAATTCCACTAATTATAGCATAAATCATTTTCATTTTTACCATTTGGTAGAGATTCTAAAGAGTCTCCTCACTACTAGAGAATTAGTCTTTTATCTAAACCCTTTAGCACCCATTATAATTAGAGCTAGTACTAAAAGTATCCTACAACAGTCAAAAATGACACAAAAAATCATTGATAGTTATAATCAATACTAAAGAGAGTACCGAATGTGGACATCACCCGGTACAAAACAAAAGGCTTTTAGTGTCGGCTTGAGACTGTGACCGGTACTAATATTTATATGCCCATACCAAGTGTCTTTTAGGTTTCTATGCCTGACTGTTTGTATGCCCCTTTTAGTATTAGTTGATAGTTTCAATCGGTACTAACAGATAGGTTATTAAAAGGGTCACCATCTTAATAGAATTAACCACATCAATTCTCTACTCTCTCCACATGTAGCTAGGGTTTGAGAGAACGAGGAGTTCATGCCACATCATGGTAGACTATGCTGTTTGTAGGATATAACTATATACAACCATGATCGTCTCCTATAGTCGGCATGCTTACAACTATGTGTGATTATATCTCACAAGATTCATAATAAGCCAGTACAAGAGAGATTATGACAAGAAGTTCAAGCTTGTTATATAATCATCCTACTAGTAGATTATAAAGACCGTGAGATATAACTATGTGCAGCCATGATTGTCTCTCACAGTCGACAGACTTATGACTGTCTATGGTTATATCTCATAGTCTTCATAATAAGCCAGTATGACAGGAGTTCGAGAGATCATGACAAGGGATTCAAGCACACTATATAATCATCCTAATAGAGTATGCAGGTGGTGGGATATACCCATGCACATCCATAAGCGTCTTCCATAATAAGCTAGGGTAAGATGCTTATGATTATTGAGAAGTCATTGGTATCCCCACCAGAAGCAACATGACACAAGGCAAAACCGACGCAAAATATCATCCATTTAGATTGTGTGAATATACTTGAAATCAATGAGAAAATATAAGTGTTTATCCATTCATTTCACATCAGTGATGATTTTTAGTTATTTTTCCTTTAGTATCGGTTGAAGCAATCAATCGATACTAAAGGTTTCTCGCATGTTGTTTCGGTAATTGCGCCCGATTGTTCATCCGTAGTTTTCCTCATGTTGATTTGGCTATCACACCTGACTACATTAAAAGGGACTATCCAAAGTCATCTGCTCACCATCTCTCTTCTCTACATACAAACTGTCTCCATATTTGTGCCTCGCCTCGGCGCCCCACCGTTCTCCCACTAGGAAGCAATATTGTTTTCATTTTGATTCTTTAAGGAACATTTCTACAATTTTTCCTGTTGTTTGAAGGATCGATCGATGGATGCAAGCTTAGATAACGAGAGCTCCAGTCAGTCTAGTAGCTCTGGTCAGTCCGTGCAGTACCAACAGTAGCCAATGACGTCCTCAACATCCAACGATTCATGTATTACACGCGTCTTCTAGAATGATGAGGATTCGGTGGTGGCTAAGGTGATAGCGAAAGACGACGAGACGAATGTTGGTACTTGTACTGTTATTTATAATATTATTTATTTGGTTACGGCTGAGACTTCAAAGGAGGATGAGGAGAAGTATGGTGATGACAAGAAGAATGATGAGGATGAGGAATACAATTATATGTATTTAAAAATTTTTATAATGTATTATCAGTGACAGTATTGTGTATATATATATATTAATCTTTTTACTGTAATTGTCGACATTTATTATTAACCTACAACTATAAAAGCTCTAACAAAGTCTAATTAAAAAACATCATACGAAAAAACAAAAATAAAAAAAACTATAATGAATAACTAAGAACAGTAGCAATGAAAATAAATAAAAAATGTTTGTTTAGTATAAGTTAATGTGTCTAGTCGGTACTAAAGGTATGACCATTAGTACTGGTTGAAGCGACCAACCGGTATTAAAAGAGTGTATTAGTATCGATTGAATAATTGTATTAATATGCCATCCCTTTAGCTAATACCAGTTAAAAAATCAGGACTGAAGGAAAGTTTTTAACTGATATTAATAACATCTTCTATTAGAATTGGCTCCAACGACCCTAAGAATCTATATAAATAGGCCTTAGTGTCCAATATTGAACATGCATTTCTCGTAACAATTAATAATATAAGTTCAGTCGATCTTTTTAAAAAGGAAAAAGTCTATTTTACCTCTGAAGTATTACCATGTAGACGAATGTTACCCTCAACTTAAAAAACCAGACTCTTAATTCCCCGAACTAATCTATACAGGACAAATAACCCCCGGGGCGATTTTCTGTGGTGGTTTTACTGACGTGACAGTCTACGATGACGGTTTTGCTTTTCTTTTTTTTTTGGGACTTGCTTGTCAGTGACACAGAAAAAAAAATCTTTTCTTTTTTTTTCTTCTTCACACAACTTCGGCCGGAACCTCAACTACGACGCGCTCAGCTACCCGCTCAACTTCGACGAGGGCCACGAAGCCAGCCCCGAGGGCGAATACACCGGCTACCGTGACTTCTCCGCCCGCTTCGCGGCCCCGCCGGTCTCCGCCAAGTCCTCCATGGACCTTGGTTGCCGCGACGCGCTGCCGCTCTTCAACCCGCCGTCGCCCCACGACAGAGCCGGTCGGGCGTGACCGCTCGCTCCCCGTCATTCCATCCACCGGATCAAACGAGACGGAGGCCAAAGGATGGTCGCACTCCAAAGGGATCAGGAAAACACGGCGCCCTCTCCTCGATTGCTACGGCTCCACTGGCGTGTTGGTGAGCGAGATCATTGCGTCAATTCCCCTCTCCTCTTCTATTCCTTCAATTCAGTTCGTCACTGTAAAAAAAAAGAACAGAGATTTGTTGCATTCGTTGTCATAGTTGTCACCATGAATCCATTAATCGTGCCACTGCCACAGTTTTGTCCCGATTTAAGCAAACTCGTTTTGAAGTTTTTTATCGATCAAATTACCGCCGCTGTTTACTTCGCCTGGAAACTTGCATGGATGGTCAGAAAGAGGAATATCAAACCCAATTCTAATCCAAATTATGAAAGCTTGCCATGTTCCAGCTGTGAGTGATTGACCCCTGCGCCTCGCCGCCGCGCCCGTCGCCCCTAGCGGCCGGTGGCTGCGGTGCGACAGCCCACGGCGTGGGCTGTTTTGGCAGGAGGAAAAAGGAAGCAGTTAGAAAAAAAGAAGGAAAGAAAAAAAGAAAAGAAGGAAAGAAGAAGAAGAAAGAAAATAATAAAAGAAAAAAAAGTAAATAAGAAAAAATATATGTGTCACTGACAAGCGGGTCCCACCATTTAGATTCCTGCGCGTAGCCATGTAGACAGCCATGTCAGTAAAACCGCCAGCGTGTATTACCACGTCAGCAAAATTTTCAGCGTGGACTGTCACGTCAGCAAAACCACCGCAGAAAACCATTCCAGGAGGTTATTTATCCGGTATAGATTAATTTAGGGATTAAAAGTCTGACTTTTTTAGTTATGAGCAACATTTATCTATAAGGTAATACTTCGGGGGTAAAGTAAACTTTTTTTAAAAAAAATAACAAGCCTGCTTTGCAGAATAAATAATAAACTCTAAGAAAAAAAAAGAAGAGACCCTCGCTGAATTCATGCATGCATCGCAGCATGGGCGGATCCAGATACAGCTTAGGTGATGCACACACTACGCACGTTAAAATTTTAAATTGCTGTAGTATTATATCATATTAGTATATAAGTGGAGTATTATACTTGATTTGCCGCCACATGATTCGCCCATACTTGGTACAACACATAATTAACTGATCTTGCAAGTACGAGTCGGACACGCACGTACTTAATGAAAACCAGGGTTTAGTAAAAATCTGTCCATTGAGTAAATCATGAAACTCTCATAAACCCACGTCCATAAAACACATAGGTTTCAGATTAAACTTATGTCCGAACTCATCGAATACTCAAAACCCAATGAAAAATTCAAGAATTCAACGACAGGTAATAACTAGCGCAGTAGGCAACGACCGGCGACATCTGATGCGGTTGGAACACGATTGTGTTAGGAGAGACATTAGGTAGTCAGACATACCCACACGTGTCGCACTGGTCTGATGGCTGGGGCGCTAAGCACGGTCACACAGAGGCACTACTATCTTGTTGTTGGGCTAGACCAATGGACGCTAGGCTAATTTTTAAGAATAAAATTAGTAATCAGGTAAACTTATAGGTACCTATAAGTTTTAAACTAAACTCATGTCCGATCTGATACTTAAATAGCTACCTGAAGCCGTAATCCCACGAACACAAATATGAACGCATAAATAGTATGAACCATTCTAGCAGAACAACCACTAAATTCTGATAAATAAATATACATTTCCTTCAAAATGGTATTTAAACTTCCTGAAAAGAAAGACTGCACATGTAGCAGCAATCTGCAATCTTGGGATGAGATCAACTAATTTCTTCAAAAGCAATTTTGATTGCGAATTTGTTAATTGTGATTGCTTATTACAATGTCTATGTTCTGAGAAGTTGACGATTTGATTTCCAGATATCTGCATGAAAAAGGCTGCCAAGGGGAGAAGAACCCATCAGCATTCACACCGGCCATTCCAAAAGTGGTTTGAAGAATATCACTACCACACTCTAACAAGGGACCCAAGACTTGTGGCCGAATGCAAACGAAAGGGACTGATTTCGATTTTATTCACAACCTATTTGAAGCAGCTTCTGTATCTACTCCTAAAATCTAGATTATGGTTTTATATTGTAAAACTTAATAGCTGTAGAATTTAAAAATAAACTAGACTCTAAAAACCAAGAAACAATAATTTCTGTAGGTTCTCTTAAGCTAGATACTTATCGGCTGTTTCTTAGAATCTAAAACTTTTGACAGCTGCAGATACTTCTATAATCTAAAGCTGGAACAAACGGTCTAGATTCTAGGACCAGATTATGAGAATCAGTAGCTGCAGAATCTAAAAATAATCTAGAATCCAGAAGATGGGAAACACCAGCTTCTCTAGATTTTCACCGGCTAGATATTCAGACTATCCAGTTACTCAGACTACTAAAAATCTTTAGCTGTCAGAAGCTGATCCAAAGGAAATGGATTATTTGGCTTTGTGCATCTCCATGCTGGTGCAGAGGCCGAAACTTCTCTTCCGTTACATAACCAAATGATAAGTAAAATTTGGAAATTAATATAAGGCTTTCTTTAAAATCGGTGTTTTCTGAAATTTACTTAACTATGTAATATTCAGTAAACAAATATGAGTGAGCAAAAGTTGCAGGATTATTATGGCTCATTCGAGAATAAATCAGGCATGCTTATACTTTAATAGAAATAATTAAACAGCTATCTAGCTCAAGAACACTCGAGTCAATTCTACCAACCAATCCACTTTGGCAAAATTTATCTTAGAGAGAGCAAAGATTCTTAACCATCTTGTGCCAAAATCGATCATTACAAAAAGCATATTATGCTACCTTCTACAAGACAAAGGTAGCTCAAACACATCACCACTGTATTTAAGTATTAACCAAACAACTGGTCAATCCTAACATACCAAATGTCACTAAATGTTTAGTTATTCCTAACCAGTTTGTTTTCCCTAATTGCTGTCCACCCAAAGGTTAATTGGCCTTTGAAAATGACACAACTATTCTAAATTTTGAATCTTAATTTTACAATTATTTTATAGTTTTCATCGTTTTATATTTTTCAGTCCTGACTTTTAGACCACTAAAGTAGAATTATAAAATTTTACACTTAACTTATTTTCCTTTGCTAGTTTAGTAAAAAACTATTTTTTTTGTAAATCTCGTTTTATAATGTTTGTCATGTTCAGATAGCATTAATGTATTTCACTAAAAAAATTAATAACTTTTACTAACACACTTTTCAAAAATGCATTAGAGACCACATAAACTTCTTAAACATCAAGTACAAAGAACTTTTCACCGGATCAGTTGTCCCACATTTGGATGATAACATGAAATCCAAATCCACATTAGAACAAAGAATCCAAATTTACAAACGCTAATTGCAATTAGGGTGCCGAATTAACATGACTTATGGATGATAACATGACATCCAAATCGACATTAGACCAAAAAATTGATCATTTATCACTCTCAAGATTATCTCTCGATTATAATACTACTTTTATCAATGATATGTAGAACCATTTATATCAATGAATATAAAATATGATAGCAAAAATATGAAGCCATTTTTGAGAGTGACAAACTATCAAATCTCTCGATGTTAGAACATAAAAATCCACATAGCATTCAAATGCTAATTACAATTAGGGTGCCGAATTAATCAACCCCTAACCAAGAGGAACCAGCTCATCTGCAGTCGAGGAGTAGCCTACAGAGGACAGTCGTCCATCCTAGCCGTTTAGATAAGATCCGACGGTGCGAAGCCCTCCTCGGCTATCACGAAACCTCACTGCGAAGTGGATCCTACCACCACGAAGTATTTCTCCCGCACCATCCGATCTCGCTTTAAAAGGACAACTGTCCTCTAGAGTTTGCAAGGCTGACTGTAGAGAATCAAGTTTCCAACCAATAGACCTAGGAGACCAAGGAGGCAGTAGTGCCACTGCCAATTGCAGCACGAGAAGAGAGGTCACTGGGTCCCACCCACCTCCTCCCCCCCACTTGCATGCATGGTCATGGATGGGGTTGCCATTGTTCCCCAAGTTGGTCCTTGATGCAATGCATCCATCCCTCTTCTCTTCCCCTCCAAAGATTTGAAGCTCCAAAGCCAATCATAAAATGGACACCACCTTCCTTGTCACCATGCTAATCCTTCTTTCCTTCCCATTCTTCCCCACCTATCCATCTGCCCAAGGCAAAGCCGCCGGAATTGTGGATATCTTGTGCTTCTTCTCCATCAGCGGATCCATCCATCCACCGTTGTTCCTCTTCCTCCTCCTCCTACCACTTCTTGTTTGCACCACTGCGATTTCATTGGTGCTGTGGTTCTTGATTTGTTCGAGTGGTATCTTTCTTGGTTGGAAGTGTTGATTTTGGGGGGAGGAGTTCTTGGTTTCTTGCGAGGAGCGAGAAAGGGGAGAAGGCGCTGTACGGACAGGGGATCAATGCCAAGTTCAGGATCGAAGGTATCTACTTCTCGATGTCTATTTTGCAGCCTAAATATGTCCCGATGATTATTAGCTCGGTTTTGTTAGGGTTCGTCAGTTTCCGTTGTTTTTCTTGAAGTTACTGAGGGGAAAGGCATGAACTTTAGTTGTCTTTCTTGATAATTTTAGATGGTATATGGTGTATTTTGTTTAGGATGCTTATAGTCTTATACGATTCGTGTATTTATCCTAAAAATATCTTCTTTGTTTTGCAGATGTTATCACTTTACCTGCAGTTCGTCCAAAGCAGATGAGCGCGATTCAGACACAGAGACTTACTCTTCAAAATTCAGAGACTAAAGATCTGATCAGAATCTTCAGAAAAAAACAAGAACTCTGGTAAATCTCGGTTCTTGGATTCTCAAAATAGCTAGACAATTGGTGCAATGGAAGGTGGAGGTGCTAGGCAGAGGAGAAACCATTTGTTAGTCAGACCAAATGCTTCAAAGAGGCATTTTCAGCAGCAGCAGCAGCAGCAGGCAAATGCTGCTGATAAGAAGGTTGCCACATCAAATTATTTTAGCATTGAGGCGTTCCTCGTGCTCGCATTCCTCACCATGTCATTGCTCATACTGCCATTGGTGTTGCCTCCATTGCCTCCACCACCATCGCTGCTGCTGCTGTTGCCGGTCTGCATGCTCATCCTACTGATTGTGTTGGCCTTCATGCCGACGGATATGAGGTCCATGGCCTCCTCTTACTTGTAAACACCTCCTAGGGGAATTTTTTTATTGTTTTGTTTTTGGTTGTGTATTGACATAAGAGGAGTGCAATGCGAACTGTAAAACATCCCATTTCAGAAAGATTTTGGATGCAGAAGTTTAGAGGCTATATGTTACTGATTGGAATGTGGAAATTCTGGTGCAATTTCCTGAACAAAAATTTGCAGGTTTTTCTACCATAGGGTCGATCTGTTAAAGTAATAAATTCTCCAGCTGTATTGTAGATGTGGCCATCTCAACATGAGCATGGTTATGAGTTCTTCACAAGTGACTGCATTCTTCAGTTGACCTTAAAAATGCATTCAAACCATTTGAATCGGTCAGGGATATGGTTTACTAAATCATATCTGAGTGTGGTCTGGTTTCATTTTGAATGGCATTATAGCAGTCTAGTAATCAATTAACAATGTTTATGTCCATGCTTTTACTAATGTTTGAACAGAATATGCTTGTTTACCTAGTCAAACATTCTCTGTGTTCCTCACTGGGTTACTTTTCAGATGATCAGATATATTAAGGTGTAAATCTGTAACTATGTTTCTAATGACAAATGAGCCCATGCAGGAGGATTGTTCTCCAATCTTGCATGGCTATCTTACATCTGTTTGTCATTGTCATATCAAGTTGTGTCAATGACCATGCAATGTTTGGTTGTTGACCAATACAGGAGAAAATTGGAGTCAAAGAAAGCGGTATCGGGTCGAAGAACACATAAAACTGATCGCTGTTAACAACTGCAGTGTTGTTTCTGAAATAAGAGGCTTTATTTTGATTAATTTTAAGCAGTATAATTTTTGGAGTAAAATCGATGACAGTTTCTTACACCTATACCAATAATCACAGAGAATACACATTCTCTTAATGGATTAATTCAGTTGAAAACCCTTCTTTTAATTTGTCAGGATCAACAATTAAAATGATGCCACCATACTGACAATTTGTGATGTAACACTACTTATAATTCTTTTGCAATAGTGCGGTTTAACATAATATTAGTTGACTAACTTGGATATCAACTGAAGAATGAATGAAAGATCAAATTTTTACTCCTTGTCAGCATGATCTCGTAATAACTCTCGTGTAGAGACTGGAGACTGAACTTCAGAACTCAAATGGATACAAAAATATTTCTTTGTTAATCCACACCTAATCGGTTCACGGTTCTCAAAATCACCAGGGTTCTTTTGCGCTAGAATTTGTAACCTGGTATGTTCCATGATGGAACGAAACGGGTAAAATTCTGTGAAATGAAAAGGGATCAAGAGAAATTAGGACCAAACTGTTACTATGTTTTTGATCATGGCTACAGAAAGCTGACAGTTTGGTGCTCTGACTAATGGGCCAAAGTTCTGCATATTATTCATGCTAATGAGTGAGAACTGTGTTCCATTTTTACTTATTATTATTATAAATTTACTGTTTTATGTGTGAAATAGAAGCAGGGAACTTATTCTGACCACACTGAAATTGAAAATCACCAAATGGACATGTTTGATCCGTTAGAAGTGGAACTACAAAAGGAAGCCATGATTAGCATTTAGCAGTGTGCCCAACCCCTCTGTGATCTTAAAAAATATTGTCACATCATATGCACCTTGAAATATACTCCTCTATTTTCCCCTTTTGTTTGTAAAATCAAAGATCTGAATTACTAATAATATAAAGAAAAGAGTCTATGAACTATGACAAGAACTATCACCTTATTCCCCTGCCTTTCCTAATCTTTTTTGCTTACTTTTCTTTCCAATTCCATGGGATATTCCTCTAAAGAACCATTCACTCATTCATCCAGAGACACTGAAAAATTCGATAAGATGCCCTGATTGCTTTCCCCTAACATCTCTTGTATTCTCAACCCTATGCATGGCACAAGTTGGACTTTGCTACTCAAATGTGAATTCCCTCATCCTCTAACGTTTTTAGTTGGCCCTTGCAGTTATGATACCTAAGATAGGAGTGGCTAAGCAAGAACATTTATGCCTGGCCAATATAGGGTCCAGGTCTGATGCCTGGTACGGAGCACTAGTAACTTGGTTGCAACATCCAAATTGATGATGTCTGAACCATCAGATGGACACAGTGCCTTCACTGTGGTAATACAACTGACTCAACAGGCAGCAATCATGTTCATACAGGAGAATTTAGAAATCACCAGAGGTGACATTTTGCATATTACCATTGTCAAGGAGAGGAGCAATTTTCAGAAATCACCAATGGTTGACATTTGGCAGATTTAACATTAGCACATATGCCAGCTCATGGTGTAGTCGCGTAGTGGATGATGCTTTATTATGATGTTTGAACGCTAATCAATCAAACAAACATATGCAAGATCAGGATATTAAACGGCAGTAGTTCCTGTCTCGCGTCTCAATCAAGGCAACGTCAACACATTAAGCATATACTTACTGTCCATTCATTTTGTGTTTGTGAAGCAAAGAAACATGACTAGTCCATGATTATAACTCACTAGTCCAAAACAAAAATATGACGCCCATGGCTACCACCCGAAAACTCGACAACACTTGCTCAATGCTTATATCATTTTCATCAAGATTATGGCTCGACAAGAAGGTACACACCATTTCCCAAAATTATATACTCTCCGACTCCGAACAGCGCCTGCAGGAGAGTTCAGTCAATATTCTCTGAGGAACCTCAAGGTGCTATCGTTTCGGATGTCCCTAAGCAGGAACATCAGCACCAGAATACACTGAAGATGGTGCATTGCCTTGTTACTTGCTTATAGTGACCAATGTGAATCATGTGGAGGCTGACCTTCAAGTCTGAATCAAGAAACGTGGGAGGTGGTGCTCCAAGATGGCCAGGAGCTCTGTGCCTTGGCTAGCCCTGTCCAGTTGCCGGCCCTCGAGCCTACCAGCAGCCTCAACAAGCTGCCCTCTCAGCTTTTGCGGCAATAGCCGCCCACCTGACTCCATGCATTCCCTGTACAGTGGCAGGTAGGCCATAGCAATCACCAGCTGAAGTGGGAGGTCCCTCAGGCTGATTGGTGATTCACCCTTTTCCATTATCCTCATGAAGTTAACAAAGTGTTCTTGTGCTGATGCAAATCCCTCAGAAAAGGCTGCCTCTGACCAGTGCTCAAGCATGAAAGATCTAAGCTTTGCATCCACCGCCTCATCAGCAGATCTTGTGATGTTGTCTGCTACAGCATATGTGGCAGCTGGGTCATTGAGGAAGTTTGAGCGGAGAAGAAAGTCCACACCATGCAGCGAACCAGTGCTCCTCTCACCAGCAGCCTTGAGAATTTCGCTGCTGAGGGGGGCAAGAACGTGTTGCGGGACTAGAGGCAGCAAATAGGCCACAACTGCAATCTGGCTACTAGAGGTAGCAGCAGTAAGCGCTAAGCAAAGTTCCATGTCCTGACACCCAAGGTTGACAAACCATTCAACAACTTGAAGGCATCCCCGTTCAGCAGCCCGCATTAAAGGGCCAAGAAAGGCAGCAGCATTACCTTCCACAACTAAGCATCCCATGGTTTCCAGTTTCCCATAGTGAGCAGCGAAGCCAAGGGCTAGATCCACATCAATGTCCAAGCTATTCCTTCGAGCAATCTAAACAAAATTACAAACAACAAATATGTTAAAAATATGCTTGTGATTCGTGTTATATTTGCACCAAGGGAGACAAAATATCACAGAGCATGAAATAAAAAGGAAAAAAGTTCTCAAACACCATGTACAGTGTCTATTTTAAGATATCCGAAATGCCCATAGATTTTCTGACAGGAAAAGATTTGTAAAGAAAGCAAATAATCTAATTGTTATCTAAAAGCAGCAGTCAATTAAAATGGGCAACTGCCATATTTGAGTGATGGCCTAGCCATAATACACTGAACAGAGAAGCTTTGTTCAATTTTTTGCACAGCTTGGTACATAGTGCACCTACATCACTATTGGCCCAATGGTGAGACAGTAGAGAGGAATTACAAAGAAAACCCACTTGTGCATCAGCTATCCAAACAACTCTCTAATATGTCTGATAGCACATATTATTGGACCTTACTGATGAGCTCATGAGCACACTTCAGGAATGTCTTCCATCATTAATTGAGTGATCATACCATTTTTTTTCTCTAAGGAGTGGGGATTCTATGTATCCCTGGAGAGATTAATGGCCTTAAATTTATGGGCTTCTCTAAGGTGAGAATTAGACATTTTTACCTGAATTCCATGTATACTATATGTTGTTATTAATCTGGATCAAGAAAATCCACAGATTACCATCTACCAACTACTCTATGTGACGGTCTACATAGGCCTCCAGAAATTTGGAAGGTTTAGGCAATAGGTTCATGTAGGTTCAAAAGCATGAACGCTGAAGATGGTTATAACAAATATAATCCAAACATGACTTCAAAGCTTCCCATCAAAAAGCTTGATTTCCAGTCAAATAAAAAAAGTCTGGATTAACAGCAAAGAGGAAACAAGGTAAGCCAAAAGTATCCATGAATATATGTGTGATCCGGTTATTATCGAGTTCCATTGTGTGGTGTAACCAACCACATCATTTTTCTGCATCTATATTGCTTAATAGGGGTCATTAACCTCAACTGTACAACTATTATTTATAATTACCTGAAATAAGATTCACATGAGAATTATTATTACCTGGAGTAAGATGCGCACGAGTTCAGTGCTTCCATAGCGTGCAGCCTCAAGAAAGCATTGATTCACATTGTCTGCGCCACCCTCTACTAACAACTCTAACAGCCCTTGTATTGCAGCTGCTGAGATCCCTGATGCCCAACCTTGGTCAAAGGTGTTTGAGAAGAGTGTAAGAGGAAAACATGCAGCATCAAAGGCCTCAGTGAAATCCTTCCCAGTAAGATCGTTATCAGCAAGATCCAGAAACGTCTTGAAAGCAGATAGCTGAAGTTGGACCTCAATGATCGTTCCATGGTTTCCTCTGCCCTTATTCTCCCGCACACGTGAATGCAGCCCGATACACTTGAGAGCCCATTCTGTGAACTTGTGTACCTTTGCACTTGCTTCTGCCTTCAATACCTCATCACCATGGGATTCTTGAAGGCGCTCATGCAACCTGACCAATACAGAAACAAATTATTACAAACAAAAGAATAGTAGCATGCTAATATAAACTGGTACAAAGGTGTACTCAAATGGAATTCTTGAATTCAATATGAACTTTTGCAATCACAAAGCATGCAATTAATGTTAACATAAAAATGGTTTAAAACCATTTTGATCAGACTTACTTTTGTCCCATGAAGCTCACAGCATCAGCGAGGCTAGTCGTCCGTCCCCTGCATGCTGACACACACGATGCAAGGAATGATGTCCGGAGCGCAGCACGCGTGAAATCGTTCGCGCCCTCAGACACAATCCTCCGAATCAAAGCCACAACCGCATGTAGCTCCTCCTTGTCGCTCAAGAACCAAATAGCATCGACCGCCACGCAGAGCACATCGTTGAGCCCCTGCGCATCAGCCTTCCATACAAGCCCCTCCGCGCTCTCCCAATCATGAGAGCTCACCGCGTTCTGGAAAGACCGGCTCAGCTCAACCCGGTCCTGCCTGGAGAACTTCCTCTCCTGCTGCCTTCCACTCTCCTTGTCCCCCACATTCCCAAGCTCCAAATCCAGCTCCTCGCCGAAGTCGGAGCTCATCGATCTCGGCTTCTTGGCCACGCACCCCTTTGAGCTCTTGGAATCCCTAGGTGGCAGGGGGCACTCCTTGGAGCCGCCATTATTGGCATCCACCGTGGCACTCTCTGCAACACCCGGTTCATCCATCTCCATCTCGGAGGAGGCCAGCGCCTCTTCCCGCTTCACGGAGGCGGACCTAACGTACGGCATCCAGAACCCTCCAAATTTTCCCCAACAAACTGCAATTAGCACAGCACCACGCACGCATCAAATCAAAGAAATGAAATCAGGATGAAAATGGATGGGATTAATTGGAGAGGGGAAGAAATGAAATCAATCCAAGTCCGAACGGATCTCCAATCTCGGCCACGCCACGCCACGCCACGCCACGACGGCTCATCAGATGGCGCGGAAGAGGAGAGACCGACGGAGAGGGAGCGAGGGAAGGATACCAGAGAAGAAGAATCCAGTACCTCAAATTCGATTCGAACCGTGATGGGTGGCGGCCGGCGGAATGAGGCCGGCGAGCCGCGTCGTCACCACCCCCCTCCCTCCCTCTGGCTCCGAACCTGCTCGCCGGCCGTGCGCGCTAGGAGGCCAGACCGGCCCGCGCAGGGGAGAAGGCTAGAGCGGGGTAGAGTACGAGAGGAGGAGGAGGAGGAGGAGGTCTTCCTCACCGTGCCTCCTGCCCGTCCTGTTCGCCGGCGCCGCGCGCGAGGAGGCCACGCGGGGGCAGAGAAGGCTGGCCGCGCCTCCGCCGGAAGCAGAGAGAGAGAGAGAGAGAGAGAGAGAGAGAGAGAGAGGATGCCTTCGTAAAAAGAAAAGGAGAGGGTGAGTGATGGAGGGGACATGCGCCAGCATTTTGGTCATTCATTTTTCTCGGGGTTTTTTATTCCACGCTAAATTAAAATTTATTGAAATTATATATGTTTTTTTATCAGAATTGAATGCAGCTTTAACTAGATATTTTGAAGAAATTTGCAGCGATTCGTAAGTTGCAACTTGTCAGCAACAGAGTATGCATGACAGGTCAGCCCCACACGTGGGCCCACATGTCAGAGAGCGCATATCCGGCTAGTGGAAGTTGTGTGAAGGTTATTAATTTTATTCCGGCTCTCGGAATGAACCATTTTGGTATCGGATGATATTGGTGTATTATTTTTATTTAATAAAATAATTTAAATATATTTAAAATATATATTAATATGATTAAATATTTTAAAAGAAGTTAGTGATGGTAAATCTGTTACCATAGCAATTCTTCTCATTAACACGTGGAGCTTCGTTACATTGACACGTGCTTGTATGGTGTTTTTTAATGTTGTATTTTTTTTTCTCGTTGTAACGCACGGACACTCAACTAGTATTTGAATATGTTAATATCTCAAATATGATTAAATATATTTTAATATGATTAAGCAAGCCAACAAAGAGATTGCCCTCACATTCACGAAGTAGTGCAGATGATTTACAAGCAAATCGACAAATAAAAGCTACACTACTCCTAAACCTATGCATAAAAAGAAGAGAGAAAAAAGTGATAAATTGGTTTGATCGATTGTGTATTATTTCAATTGGCCATGGTCTCCTATATTTATACGAGGGTGGTATTGCCTCATGTATGTATGAGTCAAAATCCATCACAATCTAGACTCAAATACCTTCCAGATCAATAAATACGACTAGATTTGAAAGTTTCGGTATAGCTCCGGTAAGGGTCCTTGGTTTGGATTTAAAATCAAACCCAAAAATTTTGCTACAAACCCCGAAGTTCTGAAAGTACTTCTCATAGTTATAGAGTTACTATTCACCCCCTGATTTCATTGTTCATTCGGAAGTTCCAAAGTTACTATTCATCCTAAAGTTTTGAAGTGTGATTAGTGATGGCGGTCGGGTACCTCAGGTATACCATACCTGTATCCGTGAAAAATTATACACACGTATATGTACCCGTTACCCATGACAGGTAAAAACACGTGTATATACTTGCCACCCACAGGTATCATATACCTTAGTGGTATACCTGTTTACCCACCAGATCTATGCGGGGTGGGGGCAACGCCGGAGGCCGATGGCACGGGTGGCCAACACGGGAGGCCGGTGGCGCGACGGACCAGCGCTAGGGGGGTGGGCGCAAGGCCACCGACATTGAGGGTAGCGTGGGAGGCCGACGCATCTTGGGGGGTGCAGGAAGAGCGAGAGATGTGTTGTGCCTGTGAGAGGTGAAGGAGGAATTGGGGGTGGCAGCTAGAGGATGAGATTAGGGTTTTAAATTTTTGGAATGATTTATATACTCATGCTAAATGGGTAAAAGGACAAAGTAGGTATGAGTAGTCAATACTTATATCCGTATCCGTTTATCCGTTGGATACAAATTTTAATCTATTAAAATATCTACGAGTATAAAATTGAAAACATACCTGATTCTAGTAAGGTTGTTACTCGTGGGTTAACGGATATACAGGTAGAATTGTCATCCCTAAGTGTGATACTCTTAATTTTACGCTCAGGACACCAGCTATAAGTATATTTATGAAATGTATATTATTTACAGCCTTCTTATTTTTTATATGTCCATAGCAATGGCCAATTAGGACTGCAATCTATTGTTTTCATCTTGTCCTTAATGGACGAATTTAGTCGTGAATAGAAGAGCATATGTGCATATGTATGTTGTTGCAATGGATCATGAATTCATGCACGCCTCTTCAAATATCAAGGTTACTTTTGTCACTCATATGTGATAAGGTAACTTTAGAAATACAAGGACAGATCTAATATTTTAGGTGAGTAGTATCACTATAAATTTGTGAACTAATGATTACAACTTCTAATAAAAAATAGACTAAACTATTATCATCAATACTGAATTAAGATATTATCTACACATTGGGTCCATCACTGTTTGGAAAGATTTTTAGGTTGAAATAGTTTGTTTTTTCTTTTCTTGCCTTCAAAGTATTTTACAAACATTAGCTTGTTTTGGTGCACTAGTTATAAGTTATCTTTTGAAGCATGTGTAATAGTCACAATTTTGTGTTTGCACAAGAATGCAGAAAATCAATATTTAAAATTTTAAACTAAAACTATTAGCTCTTTGGTTTTTGATGAAAATTGTCTACAATTTTGTGATTTGTTCTTAAACGTGATTAGGAGCCTGGCAAACAAACTGAAACATTGTTTGGATTGTCTAATAGAAAATGCATATATACCCAAAATTCATGTTTTAACAAAAATGAATTTGCATCATTTTTCCAAGAACTAACTTATGCTGTCCTCATTCCTTCATTGCAAGTTTTTTCCACACCCAAACACATGCTAACACAATAACTAATTAAGAATGGTTTTATATAAAATGGTGCTAAGACACGTTTTATGAAAACTGATTTATATTCTTAGAGATACATAGTACCACTTAAGAAGTTATTTCCATTGCATGAAAGGATAAAATCAAGAAGTTTTATTCTTTAATATCCTTAATTATTTCTCAACTAATTTATCCACTTGATTATAAAAATAGTGTTTGTGGGACCAAGAGTGTAGCATTTTCATAGGAAAGTAGGGCATTAAATCAACAAATCTATTGTGCACTACTTTGAAACTGTGGCTAAATATACGAATATCAAACGGTATTATCGACAAATCCATCGTATTTGTGTTTAGATTTCTTTGGCAATTAAGGGGCTAAGTCATTTTAATCTTATCCTCTCTTTTGTACTAGAACTTGAAGTCATTTTTTTTATCTTTTTCTATATTTTCTCTTATTAAATAGATAACTTATTTTTTAAAAACATTATAAATAAAAGGTAATAAATTTATTTAAGTTAATTTTTTAATTCTTATAAATAAACTTTATATATAAATAAATATGTTATGGGGTAGGTTGTTTTCAAGCTTTATTTCACTGTCATGGGCTGATGAAAGTGAGAGTCACCTCCCATCGATCACAGGCTACCACCAAACACACGTCCCTCTCCCATGTGGGGCCAACCTTTATTTAGGTTCCCTGTGGGCCCGCTCCAATAATTACATTGCTCTTCGGGGCTCTGATCTTCTGTGCCCGAGCAATTGAGTGGCCCCTCCTACGGCGGCAGGGGAAAAATTATCATTCCCTGGTGTTTTGATTTCCTTGTGGAAAGTGATTGTTTTTTTAGGAACAACTGGGCCATGTAATTTAGAATGGAATTCATAGACAGCAGTTATAATTAAATCTTGTCAACGGTCCTTTTTATACTCCATTCCAAAATGTAAATGTTTTTAGATTTGAATATATGTATTAAGGAGATATAAAAAAGACTACAATATCCTTCTCGGGCTGAGTGAGTTCGAAATTTGTCCAAAAGTTACAACCTAAATACTAGTAAAATATCATATTTATCTCTAAAGTACATATACTACTCTTAAACTTTATTACTCATTAGACGCATACTGTGTTTTCATAAGGCTTCTGGTTAAATAACGTGATAGAAAACTTAATTCAATATGCCATAACAATTGGACTAGCTAGTAGGGTATGTACACAATAACAATAATTGCACTGTCGTTAGCAAACGCTGCACGAAAAATCTACGTATACAACGGAAGGAGAGCACACAATCTTTTAACAGAACAACTAACATGTATTGTAAGACGATTAAAAAACAATTGTAGATATGTAGTTATGTACTTCGTTCGTAATTAGTTTGACATACATACTTATGAATGACTATCATCGTACTCCCATGTCCCATAATATTGTATTTTATGATGTATAATTAAATTTGATATTTCACAATAGATTCGTTGTACTATTTATAATATTATAAGATAGAGTGAGTATAATTACTTCATCTAGTTTCTTAAAACAAGTTATTTTAGACTTGTATCAAGAGTTATCTAAAATAAGTCATTTTATATTTTATTGTGTATTTTGGATGACTATGCCTCTAACGTAGTACTACTTTCTTCTCGTCTCCCACGCTATCTTTACTCCTGTATTATATTTAATAAAGACAAATAAAAAAAGTGCACACTAATTAATTACTCATTAGTATCTAAAATGACCATTTTTTAAACCGGTGGGTGAGGGTATTATATATGCCATTTCCAATTCTTACACACTAGTACTCCAAGTTGCAAGTTGGGGCATAAAATTTTCTTTTGGGTGCAGAACAGGGGACCACACAGAAAGAGAGGAGGATGCAGCAGATGGGGGGCAGCAGCACACGGGTGCCACAGAGAATTCCAGCTTTTGGTCTGCGCCACGGATCTGCAGATGCAAATTTGGCAATTGCTAATGCTACGGGCTACGGTCTTTGCAAAACCGGTTTACCCCTCGCAGGAGGGCGGTTTTTACAGCGGCCAGCGTAACCCGGTTTAATTTCTACCGTTATTATGAGTTTAGTTTAGCTAAAATAGGATTTACAATTAGTCAAATGAAAACATGATCACCGTAATTTGTTGCGAGGTTTACAAAACCGGTTTTTGCTAGATAGTAAAGTGGTTTTCGGCTAATGAGGCAGACAAAAACAACAGCAACAGTAATTTTTCACGGAATTTACAAAACCGGTTTACGCCCCGTTACTACCAGAGAGCAGTTACAGTTTTTTTACTAGTTACCATGTTAACTTGATTTAATTTCAGATATCAATTTAATTTATCGAAACAAAACTCATAACCACTTAGGATCTGATTAGTTACTTGGATGGAGCTAGATGAAATCATTCCATCTAGTTTGAGTGTTATCTGGATCACAAGCAGGCTGGACAAAATCATTCAGCCTGAGGAAATATCCCCTCTAGATGCTGCACAGCTCCATCCAAATTTTTTTCTTGGATGAACTCACTAGGGATGGCAGTCGGGTATGGCGGGTACGGGTAGTGCATACCCATACCCGTACCCGTTTACCCGACGGGTAAAAA
>KE371052.1:372671-384864 GCA_000418225.1 Zizania latifolia
GTTGCTCTGTTGATTCTGCGTGCTCTGTTGTTCATCTGTGGGTTCGTTGCTGCACCGCAGTTTCACACACGTCACCTTGCGTTTTTTCTCCTTTACGTTGCAGCAGCAGCGTGCGTTTGCGTTGGTTTCTCGAGAAACCGTGAACTTGGCCGGCTGCCTTGCCGGCCTCTCCAACGGCGGCGCCGGCTTTTGTTTGCGCGTGCCAAACCTTGCTCTTGTTTAATCTCGAGTTGATAGTATAGCAAGCCATGCTTTGATATCATCCTGTCGATTTGAGACAGTTTACTATTGAGTATCTAGCTAGTTAATCTAGCTAATAAGAATTTAGAGTTCTTTAATTAATTGTGAATAATTCATTTTTAGACTATATAGATATTATTTTTTATAATATAAGAGTTCTTTTACGGTATATCTTTTATCTCTCGAAGAGATAAGTGATATAATTAATCTCAATCATTGGTTAGAAAAAACAAAGTGATATGTTACTTCCTAGGAGGTAAGATATCGATTTTTTTTAATCGTAGCCGCTTGATTTATAAAAATGAACGGTTTAAACTTGCCTAATATAAAGTAAGAATATAGACTATTTGAAAAGCTATATATTATATGATAAAGCTAAGGTTCTTCCGTTTTAGTATTAGATACTAGTTTATTTCTAAATTATATAAATATTGATTTTTACAATTTGAAATAAAAATGTTGTCTATTTGAAACAGTAGCCTCAAACAGGACTTAGTGTAACTAACTTGCAGTAGTATATATGCAAGATGAAGTTTGTGTGTGTATCACGTGGGGAGAGAAGTACAATGTTTCAAACTGTTTAGATTTGGGTCACGCGAAAATTACGTCGGTAGATTTACGGCAATAAATGGTTTCGTAGTATTACAATTTTATTATTGTATCATAATACAAAATTATAAAAAAGTAAAGGTTAAAGTAGTTAGCCTCCTTTGGAAGAGGAATTTTGGAGGATTTGGTCTAAATCATATGAAAATCGAGTAAAATTTCTACGTTCAAAGAGCCATCAAAATGTCAACTAAGAAAACCGATGGTACTAATAATTAGCAGATGCAAAAGATGGTTCCTAAATTGCATTGCTTTGGTTAGGTCCACTGATCACTCAAGTAACCATATGCCATAATCATGATTAGTTTTGAAACGTGGTTACTTAAGCCATGGGACTCCAAACCTCCCACGAACGCTGCATTAGTCAAATTATTTTGATCAGTTCATGCTTTGTGAGACCTAGAGCCTGTTTGTTTTAGCTCCTAACAGCTGCAGCTATTTCTAGAATTTGAAGCTGAAAATAAACGGTCTAGATTATGAACCAAGATTGTAAGAATCAGTAGCTACAGAATCTAGAAATAAACTAGAATTTAGAAACTAGAAAACAACAGTTTTTCTAGATTCTAACTAGTTAGATACTCAAACTAGCTAGCCACTAAAAAGCTAATCTCTAGCTGCTAAAAGCTGAAACAAACATGCCCTTATAATAAGTGATTGTTGTCATTGAAAAAAGGAATAAGTATACATAATTCCCTCACGTATTGTTGATTGATTACTTAACCTTTTAACCTAATAAATCAGGTGTTTAACCCCTCAATCTTTTAAATACCATTTATTTAATCCCCTAAGGTGGTTTTGCAAAGTGGTTTTGACATGCTGACGTGTCATGTTAGACAAGATTAATTTTTTTCTTGTTCTTTCCCATCTCCTTGTCCTCATCTCCCTGATGCTAACGCCACTACTAAATTATTCCACCTTTCGGAAGAAGTAGAAGGAAAAAATTTATGCTAGTTAGTGTGAGATGGTTGGTTGGTGCCTAATACGTTGCTGCTACTGTTATTTTTGATGAATTTAGCACTAAATCTGAAAAAAAGGCTGATATTGATTAGCTTTTCTTGTCCTATGAATACAGTGTCTGGAATAATTTCTGCCTCATATTGCCTTTACTTGTTTTTTAGACAATTTTTAGAGCTTCAGCTTTTGCTTTTTTGTTCTTTAATACAACATGGCTAAAAAAACCACAGCTACAAGGTGTGGAGACTCACCTTCAACTTAGGCTACCATTGGATGGTCTACTCCCTGTCATCAGCTCGTCGTTTGCTTAGCCAAATAGAGAGGTAGAGAGAGGAGACGTCGGAGTGAATGAGGAGGCACTGACGGAGTGAACGAGAAGTCTAGGGGTGTGGTTGTTAGTTTTTTATGCAGGCACGTGTGATCAACGTGACAATTTTGTCTAACGTGGTACGCCAGCATGACAAAACCACTTTGCAAAACCACCTAAGGGGTTAAGTAAATGGTATTTAAAAGGTTAGAAGGTTAAACACCTGATTTATTAGGTAAGGAGGTTAAGTAATCAATCAACAATACGTGAGGGGTTATATAGACTTATTCATTGAAAAAAAATCAAAGATGTGTGTTATTTGTTTAGACTTCGTAAAAAATGGTGCAACAACCTGTCACGGCGAACCATGACAACAATCTTGCAACAGGTATGGTGGTGCCTTGTCGTTGACCTTGACATAATGTTGCATTATTGCCTCTTAAATACATGTCACAAGTACATGTTTGGAACCTTGATGTGCGTCGTAACAGTCGCAGAGACCATGACAGCTCAAGTTAACCGTAGTAAGGCTTCTTCCACAGATCAGATTCTCTCATTTCAGTTCTACAATTAGATGAAAAGGTTTTACCATTCACAGGGTAAAGTATCTGGTGGTCTAAGAATTTTCTGAACCAATATGATGAGCCGATGGAAATTCTAGGAATTCGAGAGATGAGATAGTCGATTGACCACATAATCCCACTGACCCTTTTTATTTGCTCACGCACAATTGGTTGGTGTATTATCAATTCATCCCACGAAATCATATGTTTAGTTGAGAAATTAGGAATGGAGTCGTTACTGTTGTTGAAAGATTCTACTGGTTGTTGCTTGAAGAATCTAACCCTCCTACAGTCCAGTTGCAGTGAGCTCAAGTGTGTTACTTTCACTATTCAAAAGGAAAAAAAAAGAGAGAAGAGGCTGTTACTGTCTGAAGCTGTACGTTTTTCTCCTCTCATGTCCTGGTCCATGGAAAACTAAGAGAAAAAGATGAAAGCATCAGTTTGAAAAGCATGCAGCAAGAAGGCACCTAAAAAACTATCATACATATGCATGGTGCAGCTTGAGTTAATTACAATTTGTGTAAGAGCAGTGCTGCAACACTATACCAGAATAAGTTGTCGATCATAGAGCATCAATGGCTGTGACAAGTCGGTGCATCTGGATTTGGTTTTAGTTATAGAGTAGATGAATAGTAAAATGTTCTGAAAAAAAAAGATATAAGAATAAAAGGACATCTAGTGATGCCCCTGACTCAGTTGTTTGCTAGCTCCACAGAATAATTTCTCCCTAACAAAAAAAGGATATAAGATTACAAGAAATCGCTCACTTCTTTTCAGTGACAAAAAGCTGAGTATTTCACTACATGATTGCCCTGTCAATCATAATTCATAACCCCACAAGTTGTAAAGTTCAACAGAAGGCTGTTTTTGATTTCTTGATTTAGACGCCTTTGTTTGCCAATTTAGAATACAATTTTTTGTTTCATTATAAAAACCTTAACAGTTACATGTATATCATAGAGACGTAGGCTCACATACTCGCATAACATAATCAATAGTCTACCAATAGGACTCCAGGATTAACATATACAACAGAGTTTCTTAGTATTTAAGCACAAAGATTCCAAGCAAGAAGCAACCAGTTAAGCTATTGGTACACCATACGAGTAGAAAAAAGTGTACATGGAGCAAAAATTATATAGCCCAATGATGAAGTATGAGAGAGACATTTCAACCGAAAGTATGATGTTGCATCTAACAACCAATAGAAATGGACCTAGGTTTTCGGTATTACACAAGGCAGGTGTGTCATGTGTGCCCACACCAGGTACCAACCTGAACTTGCAGACAAAAGAAAGATGCCAATACACATAGAAAAAAGTCTGTCAAACAAATCTGCAAACCATTTTAGCCCTTGAAAGTTTTGGGATGCAGAAAGCAAGATTATTGGTGAGCAGTTCCCAGAAAATTTTTTGAGAGCAAATGTGATTGTTCTCAGACGACATGATAGTTATTGCTATTTTTGGTATGTCGTTCAGATTTACTATGACTTTGAACCTAAAACATGAGACTAACTATTTTGGGCAAGCTACTATGAGTTTTTTTATTTGAGACTCTCACAGTGAAACAAGCTGCAAACCACAGGGCAGACACACAAGGCAAACTGAACGGTGCAACATTAACCAAAGAAAAAAAACCTGTTTATAAATATATGGCACCAACAAAAAATGACTCGTTTCGGTGACTCAATATAACACTACAATATCAGTTGCGCTTTGTTTTCTTCTTTTGGAGAGAAGAGCATCTATAGCCCCTTTTTAATTAAACCCAACAGAATGTTCATGCGAAACAGAAGTTGTACTGGAAATTCTACATTTTGCTCAACCTTTCAAAAGATTAATTGTGGGTCATCTGTTAGCATCCGCTTCCTCTGGTATCACTGTCAAAGACACGGTTGCATTGTTCGCTCTTTTAACAAGAACTTTAAATGGCACTCCAACCTTGTCCCCCATGATATCAATGATCTGAAATAAATTATTAAACATGGTTTGTATAAATAGGAGAATACCATCACATCCTGGCTCTTGGTTTGAGGATTTCAATTACAAGTGAATATTGAAATCAAAATTAAAGCAATGGCATGAAAAAATGTAAGACAACATGCAGCAGAGACCACTGTAGTAAACCTGACTTAAACTAGATTTTTTTGTACATGTCTTAAATCCAGATATAACCATATCACACAACATAATTACGAGGTCCTAAACAAGGAATATGGCAAGTGATACCAAGCAGTTAGCTTAGTTACCTCTTTGATGCTCTCAACCAGTTTACCATCAAATTCGGCAACCACATCCCCAGGATGAAATCCTGCACGTTCAGCTGGTGACCCTGGTGTAACCTGGTTAACTCAGACAGTGTCAGCAGTGCCAACTATTATTATAATCTTCTATAAAAATAGATGCATGCTAAACAGGTAACACCAGAGTTTCATTTGACTTAAACAGTAAAACTCCAGCCAATATAAAACAGGTCATTGCACTGTGATGATTAAAACTGAACAGTAAATCTAATTCGAACACAGTAGAGGCAATATTTCATCAAACAAGACGAATTATGCATAGCTTACCATTGAAACAAGCACACCTTTTCTTATATCAGGAAAAGAACCTGATCTTTCTTTAAGTTGTGCAATGATCATTGGGTTAAGGTCAAGCATCTTTAAACCAAGCCATGGTCTTATGACTCTCCTGCATTACATGTTGTACAAGTATAAGTAGCAGCTAAGCCGCCTAAGCATACTACAAGCAAAACCAGAACAATAAAGATCAGCGTTCATTTTTGAAAGTAACATTATATCAGATTTCATTCAAGTTTATTGCTCACTTATAAATAAGGTTTCATTACTTTGTCTTGGTAGAAGAGAAACGGATAGGAGTTCGATTGTGATAAAATAAATGCAATAATGACACTCTTTACAATGATAAACCTTAGGAAGCGTATTGAAATGTTTCAAAAGAACAAATCCATTTTACCCCATGTAACTCTTATGAAAGGCCAAAATTCACTCCCAAATTACAAAACTATTCAATATTCACCTCCCCCTCCCCCTGTTGTGCTCTCTACTGCAACAGCAACCGCTGAGAGCATTGCCTTCCCCATGCCCCCCCTGTCAAAAGTTACTTCAGCAACCAGGAGTTGCCATCTTATGATTCTTATCTTCAAATACGCATCTTCTCATGACTGCATCTCCCCAACTATCATCAATAATACAGCTCGATCTAAGTAGTATAACCAATTCCCATATCTTGGTCATGGAGGCAAGGTGAAACCATGGCAGCGATCAACGATGTGGTGATATGTAAAGCTGGACGCTTTGCAAAGTGTTGTCATCTTGAAGAATGCTAGAAAGTTCACATGCTCTTCAATAGTAGATTCAAAGCAAACACATTGAATGAAAACATGGAAATAGCAAAACCACATGTAAGTTGCCAGAGGAAGAAGAAGAAAATATGGAAAACATTGCTTTTACTTGCGGCAAGGAACAATATTAGAAATATAAGCAGTATCAGGGTCTCAAGATTATGCTCCTGCCCCCACATCGTCCTTCGAGGCGATGTGTGTGAGAACCACCTCTATATTTGCATTTGGTTGCCCACTCCTAGTCATCATCTACCCACTGAGCAGGCTTAATGAACACTGGTGAGGAAGCTTGATAGCATGGCAGCCAGTTCAGGATCTCAACAACTGTACGAGGCAGTAAGATAAGGTCACTCGTGGTGACTGCTTGAGGAGGTGTCAATCAGGATGAATCTATTTGTGAGAGTTTTCATATGTGCATTAATGTACCAACCATGACCTTGTGCATATTAGTATGCACATAACCAGGACAGGCAGGGTTTCTTATTCATTTTGTTTGCTGACATATCATTACTGCATCAGGACATGGTGATTTGAAATTTCACATGCCACATCAACCAAAACAAGCTGGTCCCAAGAGTAGGTTTTATTGATTTTGGAGATTGGAGGCCAAACATAGATGGTCTTCAAGTTGAAGGGTTGAAGTTGGACTCTCGTGATAGTTGATGAGGGTGTAGAATAGATTTATCCCTATGTCAAAATTGACAGAAAAATTACAAGCTGACTTGAAACTAATCAAACTATGATACTATAATGAATAGATAATTACATGTATGTTTTCATAATTCATTGTACCTGAGTACACTTGTTATCTTCATCGGCACACTTGCAGGTGGGTGAGAAATTACTTTATAATTTATGTCATAAAAAACTATTTAGTATTTACAAAAGTTCAACTCAGAAAGACTTACACTCACTACTGAGTTCTTGTGTTTTCTTCTCCCATAGAACACAAATTGGAAACACTTAACTGTTCCATTTATAAGAATACCTAATTGGGTAAATTACAGGCTTTGATCAATACAAAAGCATGTCAGCCTGAACTAAACAAATAAAATTTCAAAAGAGAAGGCGAAATACACGGAAATGAAATCTCAGGATTCAGGAATAGTTAAATGCAACCGACATCATACTACTGAGAGGGAAGGCATACCCATTTTTGTTGAAGTTGTCTACTATTTTCACAATAGAGTCTATTGGTACTGCAAAGCTCAAACCATCAGCAGCCCAAACTTTCATCACATTAACTCCAACAATCTCGCCATCAAGGTTCACAAGTGGGCCACCAGAGTTTCCCTGTGGCACATAGATGCGTCAACTGTTTGTTCTAGAGAAATTGAAATACCAGAACAGGAACAACGAAAAGAAAATATCTATGCTGATACTAGGCACCTACAAGCCCAACCATTGCTGGAACAGAACTGGCAAAAAGAACTCCAACAGAAACAAAGACTTTTCTGTTTTTATTCCATAGAAGTCCAATAAGAAAGCAAGAAAAAAATTAAAATGTCAGTGATTAATTTTAGTGGCAGCAGATGACAGGGCAAAGTATCACATTGCTCGCTGAATATAACCAATGGCATAAAAAAGGAAAAATAATTAATAATTTGACAACTACCACCTTCTATAATTGATAGGCTAACTGTTATGATCCGGGGTTTTGGGATCCTGAACGGTGTAACCAATAGTTGTGGGTAGCCACGGCTTGATATTGTTCCCCTCTTGCCAGAAGATTAGATAGATGCAGCAGAGAACTTTCCCTCTCGCCGATAGAACAGATAGGACTAGGAGCAGCAGAGAACTTTCCCTCTTGCCAATAGAAGAGATAAGCGCGGTTGGGAACTTTGCGCCTGGCCAGTTTGAACAGAAGAAAGGGAATAGAATATTTTATTACTTGGCTTGGCTAAAACGGCAACCCTTGATATATATACACCTCTGAGAGATATAACTTCTAATATAAAATCTAAGGACTCCTAATACAATATAATAAGAACTCCTACTTTAATCTACTAAAAGACTCTTTTTAATCTCTAATAGAAAACCTGACTTAGCTAACCATAATTTATCCCTAACCTGTTGCTATAGTATCACATGGGTACTGTTCACGCGGTACTATTCATGCCTATATCAAGCCAGGCCCATACCCATGACATTACACCCCTCCTTTTGAGCAGCTCGTCCTCGAGCTACAACGAGATCTTAACCCTATCACAATGCCTAATAGATCTATGACTTAAGCCTTTTACGTCTCAGCTTACTATATAATTATGAACTAAAAATAAATCTAAGATTAGTTTGGGTAACATAACTCCTTGGTGAGGGCTTCTAGAGTTATCTGCAGCATGTCGCCGGAAGACATGGTGGACGCCGTTGCCACATTATCACCCGAATCTGATACCAAGATGTTATGACCCGGGCTTTGGAAACCTGAGCTTCGCAGCCAATAGTTGTGGGTAGCCACGGCTTAGGGTTGTTCTCCTCTCGCCGGAAGATTAGATAGATGCGGCAAAGAACTTTCTCTCTTGCCGATAGAACAGATAGGAGCGGCAGAGAACTTTTCGTCTTGCCGATAGAAGAGATAGGCGCGGCCGGAAACTTTGCCCCTAGCCAGTTTGAACAAAAGAAAGGGAATAGATATTTTATTACTTAGTTTGGCTAAAACGCCAGCCCTTGATATATATACACCTCTTAGAGATATAACTTCTAATCTGAAATCTAAGGACTCCTAATACAATACGATAAGGACTTCTTCTTTAATCTGCTAAAGGACTCTTCTTAATCTCTAACAGAAAACCTGACTTAGCTAACCATAATTTATCCCTAACCTGTTGCTGCAGTACCGTGTGGGTAATGTTCACGCCTATATCGGGCTAGGCCCATACCCATGACACTTTAACTTTGCCTAAGGTGTGAACATTGTTATGCTAGCCACACTTCTTATGGCATGCCATACCATGTCTAAGGTGTGGTTTGGTAAAGTTAACCATCAATCAGACATGTCCTAAAAGAGCTAATGCATATGGTAACTAGTAAGTGAACAACAGATCAGTGTAGCCAAGAATTGTTTGGGGCATGTTTTTCATTTTTCAGGGGATAATGGCCAAAAAAACTCCTTCAATATATGCCTATTAGATATATTGAGCATTTCTTCATTTAACATGTGATTTAGTGTTAGGGAGTAGCAAAATTTGCATAAACATTATAAAAAGAATCTAGAGTTTTCATTTGCAACAAACACATTCTAAAAGCATGACTTGGGAGTACAATATAGAAGGTCTTGCCTTATTGATAGCGCAATCTGTTTGCAGATACTCCCTCCGTAGTCCCCCAAGACCTAGGTCACTGCTTTTCCGGTCAACACAACTACAAGAGAATGGGGTGGAAGTAGGAATCATTGAAGCAAACAAAACAAGTGGTAATTTTGCAATTGCAAGGCAGCTAGAAATCTTAGCCATGGGCAAAAGATGACTCTAAGAGAAACTAAAAATATTAGGTCTGCATTTAGATTTTAGGGAGGTGATAACCTTACAATACCAGCTGTAACCGTGTTTTGAAGAGAAAGTGGGCAGCCCAATGCAACAACCCAGTCACCTGGTCGAAGTTTCGATGATGATCCAAGACATGCAGATGGTAAAGGGGTATTTGATTTAATCTTCACAACAGCAATGTCAGAGTGACGATCAGCATTGAGAACAACACCTTCAAACTCACGACCATCTTGCAAAGTCACACTAACCTGTGACAATTTCAACCTTGCTGAGAAAAAAATAAGCACGTAAACAGCACATTGCAAACTTGCAAAGACTCACCTATATCAACCAAATTTCTGGTAAAAACTATTAACATGAAGAAGCCAGATAATAATAAGAACCAAGATAAAAGTAACTTTGAAATAACAAGAACCAAGATAAATTAACTATCATACACACAGCTCCTGTATAATAATTTTGAAGAAAAACAGAGTACTGAACTTTCCATTCTAACATGGCTTGGCATAATATTTGGCCACATACTATTTTTTTATTTTAGCAGTAGCCACAGAAAATGTCATTGTTGGTCATTATCTTTCTTAAAAGAAGGTTAAAGGCCTAACAACACTCAGTCTGTCCCATGTACAAAGTAGTTTGTCGACATACAAAGTCAAACGACAAATTCTAATATAAGCCAATTACACTTTGCTGCATCTGCCCTAATCTAAAGAAAGCCTGAATTCTAAAGCTCTGAGTACATTAGATGAGTGCAGTTTCTCATGTCCAAGCTTTTTTCCATGGTTAGAAGAAAATTCACCACTATAAAAGGGGGGGACTCATATCATGATTCATGACATTGAGTTTCATCAAATGTCTACGCATACCATTGATGTTTGATGTTTCACTAACATGCAAGGTTAGGGCTCAAATGTCAGCCTTGCAATGAATGGCATATTTTGGATATTGGTGAAACCCGGTGGTTACTGTATAGATATTTTGAAATGACAATGATTATGCAGTCAAAACATAACAAAAAAAAAAGGGTACAACTCAAGATCAATAGAAACTACAGAAGCCAGTGATATGTTAATAACCTTTCCCCTCAATATTGGGTTCGTGCTTTGAAAATCTACAACAACATGGGCACATGTCAATATTGTTCCATCTGGATCTATTATGGTTCCAGATCCAATGCTCTTCTCTAGAACCCACCCATGGGTATCTACAAAAAAATACACAAGCTTACTAAGCTACAGCTAATGCACTGGTAATAGGTTTTGACAATTGTCATTGGACATTTATATTCTTACCTGGCATAGAAGAAATGTTGACAACAGCAGGACCAACTGCAGCTGCAGCCTTGGCAATTGTATTTCGGCCGATACATCCTGGGCAACATTTTGATTCGTCTGAGTTTCCATCAGAGCCCTGGTTTTTCAAGTTAGCGGGTGGAACTGATGTAGATGCGAAGGAATTTAGGATGGGAAACCCTGCATGCAAATTTGAACATGTTAAGATCATTATGATCATCAGAAAAACAAGCTCTTTGTCCAGAAGAGGTGGTAGCTATTGTTGGTTGAGCACAGAAAAATCACTTGACTGCTTCTCTTGTATATTGAAAATATATTGAAGATTTTTAAGTTACATCGACCATCACAGAAGTTGTTCAGCTGCAGTACTCACAAAAGGCATTTTTGGAATGCAATGTCTTTCAGAAAACAAGCAAAAGTAGCAGCTGACAGCTGAAATTTGCCATCTACAGCTGACCCACCTACATAGTGAAACACATGCAAGTTTCTGCCATGTTATGGGATCCAATACCGTGTACTCATCTCCACAATGCAAGCTCCCACCAACTAGATCTTTTGGTACATAGAACAATAGAATCCAGAGTAGATCACACGTTTCAATTTAACTTTTTATTAATAGTCCGGGTTCGAGTTATGTACACATTTGAGAAACAAAAGAGATTGCACATACGAGGAAAGAAAAAACTAAAACTAAACAAATCCTCATATCACCCTAAAAAGCACATCCCACACGCAGGAGCCATCACCTGACTATGAAAACCAGTGTTCGTAGCATGATGGCGCTCCCTTTTAGGAAGGCGTAATCAGAAAGCCTACAAGCTAGCAAAACTAGAATAGCACAACAATTAGATGCACAACACTCTCGCTACACTCCAGTGCGTACTACCATATGATTTAGGTGTTCGCAAATTTATATAGCGCAGCATATCTATACACATGTGGCAACATTAAACTGGCCAGACAATGAAATCAAGCGTCAACAAGTAATCACAGCTGAAACGAGAAATTTGATAATTTACTACTCTTAAAAGTGGCTTCCCATTTTACCATCCGAACCCATATTCATCGACACGAATGATTCTATATGCCAGTCTCAAAAGTGACATTATAATCTAAGAGTAGCATTTTGAGAGTGGCAAATGATCAATTTTTTCAGCTGGAACCGAATGAATCCTCCTCTGCGAGAACATGACATTACCCTGACGAGCAAGCAAACGGCAGGCGCCAGTCCGAACGAAACGAAACAGAAGGGAAAACGAAACTTCACCGGGAGCAAGCGGCGGTAGGAGGAGGTGCCCGCCGGGGAGGATCCCGGCGGCGGCAGAGTACACCACGCGGCGGAGGAGCGGCGAGGCCGAGACGTGGACGGCGGTGTCCTCGCGG
>KE371052.1:404592-418154 GCA_000418225.1 Zizania latifolia
TCTATTTATAGGCAAAAACCCCTAACAGATAAGCGTGCCCAACAAACCGATATTTATCTCCTGGATATTTGGTTTTCTAACCGTTATCATCTCCACATGTACTGTAGTAATATAGTGTCGTTGGCTCATTGTTCTTGTTTTTTCTTTAGCTTTTGAAAAATTTATACGCCACATAGATAAGTAGGTGGTGTTTTAGAGAGGATACATATCAACCGCTACAGAATTACAGTGTAAATTCTTATCATAATGTTATATAGTTTGACAAAGTTTAAATTCAATTTATAGTTTGACATAGTTTATATATATACAACTAAACAATAAGGCAATCCTTTCTGCAGGGATTCAGAAACTTGTCGAGCTAGCTTGTTGCTCTACACGTCACTAATCACCTTTGGAATTTGAATGGTGTCCTTACATCTCACCTCAGTTTCTTTTTGTTCTTTGGATGAATCCAGGGGCTGTCTAGTTCTGTCCAATTAGTGAACTTTATTGATTTTCATAAGTGCCATCCAGGGACTACTGCACTTTTAGTTTTATAGGCAAGTTATAGCTATTGGAAAGCTTCTAGAAGCAGAAGTGATCACTTGTACCAGCTTGGATTGGATGTTGATGGGTGAAGTCAAAAGTCATTTCCCCCCTTTGAGGATCTAATGTTTTGTTGGCGAAAAAATGTGTCCACATGTCAAGCACACACTAACGTTGAGTCTCCGACGAACTAATCGCTGTAGCTTCTTTTAGTGGTGGCGTTGCAGGAAACTCTTAGTCACTCGGAAGTTTTGGTTTACCATCCGAAGTTTCAATTGTTCTCCGAACAGCACGATGATAACCTATCCACTTTCGCATAATAGCAAGGAGGATCTAGGTACAAACCTATAGGGATTATTTTTCCTCGCTTTCATGAAGGAAGGAAGACGTATTTATGAGCAAATTCACAAAAGATAGCCTTATTGTTTTTCTCGAGTGGTTTACAAACAAATAAAAAACCATATTACTTATAAACCTAGGCATAAAATGAAAAAAATAAAAGTAAAAGGAGGGAGTGATCTTGCTTCGTGTACGAATCAAAATCCAAATTCAAATCTATCAAACTGACTCAAGTACCTTCTAGATGTGCAAATCCGACTAACTCCGGAAGTTCTGACAGTCCCAACATAGAAAATACGTTAAAGATCGTCGATTTGGATTTAACATTCAACCTAGAAGTTTCGATATGAACATGGAAGTTCTCATGTTGTTGTTCATCCTATAATTTTACTGTTCACTCGAGAGTTCTAAAGTTATTGTTTGTCCATAAGTTTTCAAGCATACCGGAAGTTTCGATAATGAGGTCTTGGTTTTGAACTTATTTCAAGTCAGAAGTTCTGAAATGAATCTTTATTTTGAATTTGTTTTTTCTGATACTAAAATAAATACGTGAAAGGTATAAGTTTGAGTTTTGGTGTAAACCTCAGTTCTCTCCCCTAGGGCCATCCCTCAGGGCGTGCAAGATGCACAATCACACAGGGCTCTCTCTTTCAGGGGTTGAATAGACCTAATATTTTTAGTCTATTTCGGTGGGTCTATTGTGTAATAAGGCTAGGTAAAAAAATATGGTTTTTGACTACTCAATGATTAATGGTAACTGAACGGACAGTTAATAATAATAGGTTCAATAACTGTGATAAACATGTTGTTTACTTACAATACAACAAATATAGTTTTCGATCCAACAGTCAGCAGTAATCGAACCGACGGTCAGTGACAATCGGATTAGCAACCACAATAAATAGGCTGTTTATGTTAGGATACAACAAATATGATTTCTAACCCAGTATACAATTAGCGATAACCAAACTAATAATAACCAGTAAGCGCGGTAGTAAACCGGTTGTCTATGTTACCGGACAACCGGCCGCGGTTTAATTAACTCTGCCGTCCGCCGGCCGTCCAACGGAGGAAACTGTGCTCCAATGTGCTGAAAACCCGCCGTCCTACGCACACAGCGGCCAATACGCGGCTGGCGTGGATCAAAATCACGATGAGCTAATGGGTGGCGTACGTCGTCGACCAATTGCTTCTTACGGGGGTTGCTTAAAAAATAAGAAGTGTTGTTCTTATCTATACGTACCTAGTACTCCTCCATTGCATTCATTTTTATAATGTGTATTTTGATTGTAAAAAGTAAAATCTCGAAGATTTTGACTAAACGATTAGTAAACTTGAAAACACATTTAGTGTAAACAATCTATCAAGTTCAATTCGAGCTTTAAATTAAAGTATTCTCATGTTGTATTATCTTGCACAATTCAACCGGCCGGTGTCAGTTTTTATATACTCCTACATGGTGTCGATCGAGAACTTTAATTAATTTCGCACATGAAACATGCTTCTTTAATTTGCTAGCTTGGGCGTCGTTCTATTCAGCTAAAGAGCAGATTGTTAGCATGGATTATCACGTGGTACACATTTGAAATTATTAAATGCGGCAGTTTCTTTGAAAAGTTTTTAATTATATCAAAATTAAAAAAATGTTTTTAAGCTGCTTGTCAATTGCCAACTTTCTAGCATTATATTTGTTCATTTGATGTCAATCAACCTGCATTTGTCAAATAGGCTGAGTTGCTGACTGGCGCAAGACGCAACAAGATCAAGTTGTCAATAGGCTGGCTGGAGGTGTGACGACTTTAAGTTCTCGTGATCCAAAATGTTGATGTCAACGCCAAGCATACCTTCCTCTTGTCTTCTAAGGTGCTTGATATAGTCGGTAGTTCGTAGCGTTCTAAGGTGTTTGATATAGTCGATAGTTCATAGTGTTCTAAGGTGTTTGATATAGTCGGTAGTTCGTAGTGTTCTAAGGTGTTTGATATAGTCGGTAGTTCGTAGCGGTTAGTCGATAGCAGTTATATTGATCAGAGAAGGACGATTAGAACGATAGTGCACTGGTGGTTTGACTGACGAATGAAGAGAGGTTAAACCGACAAGGTGTGGACCGTCACACTGACAAAAGGCTTGTAATTAGATTGGATTTAGGGTTTAGAGTACCATCGCCATCTTAGATGGATGATATGATATTGTCGAAGGAGCTAGAAAGCTGATCTAAATTTAAAATTTGGGTAAGGCTCGTCTCATGAGCGTCTCACGAGCAATTCACAAGGTTTTCATGACAAACTTGCAAAGTTTTCATACTCATGCAGCAAAAATGAACGATTTATGGTGCAAATTGACAAAGATGGACGAAGAGCTAAAGCTAAGTCTAAATTAGAGCGAAAAGTGGACTTAAGAAAGGTAAAAAAACAATTATTGTGAAATGTGTTAGTTGATGTTTCGGTTGAATCAGCGGTAACTCTTATATATTAGTTGGATATGAGAGAATAAATCTTTCCACTTCCACATCCTATTAAGTTTAAAAATCTAATAGGATAATAAAAACCCCTGCCCCAATTAAAAAAACCGATGTTAAATTGTATGGGATTTAAACTGCCACCGGGGCGATCAGACCGGCATATAAAGTACAGTCTAACCGGCCGTTGTACCAAGGCTTTGGTGCTTTTTTAATTTTAGTCTGAATTTGACCTACTGTCGAATTTAGCCACCAGCACAAACTATAAGCAACTTTTAAACTAAATTATTATTAAGGTCGCAGGGAAGCAAAGAGGACCGGCAATAATTGAATTGCAAAAAAGTCAACCATATGATACTTGTCCGTCACTACTTCATTTCCAGCTTATCTTCCTAAGTTAGTTCGGACGAGGTGTTGCTTGCTTCCCAAACTCAAACAATCACTTCCAACTAACCAGAATATTAGTAGTAATGAACTATTTGACCGAAAGCTTAAACGAATAACGAATTTAATGGAAAGTTGACAATTATATTTAAAATAATTTTTTATGATTTTTATATAGAAAGCTTTTAAGAAATTATATCCTTCACATATTTGAAATATTTATAGTATCATAATCTAGGTAGATAATTCACCGTTCAGCTAATCCAACTACCTGTTCGAGTGCTAGCATCCTTCTAATCGGCGCTCCATCCCTACATGTGTGGATACCAGTAAGACGTTGCTTTACAATTTCGCTGATCAGATCGGCCTTCGAAACGGCATCGGCGTTGATATCGGATCGACGTCATCATCAGCTCGAAGGACATGAGGACGGACGTGGGTGTCCCGATCGGATCAACTACTCCCCGATCAGATGGATCGGCTGCTTCCTGATCACATTGGCGTGCGCGTGTTGCGTCAGATTGTTTCTCTAACACTTCTTGCGCTGCTCTACGCGTTAAGTAGTAACGATCTATGGTCTCTCATAAGATATCTTGATATACATAGTAAATTTTTTTTGTTTTATACTATCGTAGCATCCACGCTGCCAACAAAATATGTCATCGCTTTACATGTCATCTGGGACCGGGAGCTTTCTTCTTTCTGATATTTTCAGGTTGAGCAGACACACGATAATCGTTAGGTGCTACGTCGGGCGTCGCGTTTTACTTGTTGTGCCTGCCATTAATCCACGGACCGATCACCATGGGCGCCGATGTGAAATGCTTCTAGAAGCGAAGCCACGTTGCCGTGTGCATGCTGCTGTTGCTACTACGCCTGCCTAGGCGTTTGCTTTTGTTGTTGCCACGCTGCTGGAGCCCACTAGAACCTTCTAGAAGCAGACTGACCTAGGCGACAAGCTACATGGATGGAAGATGGATGGATTGGCCTTTTGCACCAACTCAGATGTTGATGCAAGAGTGAGAAGGAGGAGGGACATGGTGCCATCTGCCATGGGTAAGGCTGGATAAGCTCGACTCGTTGAGCTTGGCTCGTTATAATTCGTTATGTTAACGAGCTAGCTTGACTCAGCTTATACATAATGAGTAGAAAATCTAGCTTGGTTTGGCTCGGTCCAGCTCACGAGCTAACTCTTTAAAAGATGATTAAATAATAAATATTTAAATAATCACATTTCAAACATTAAAATATGAAATAAATAGAATACATAAGGTTTTAAAATTTAAACATCCATAGTTACATCACTATTTCTACGATTCCATTAATCTATCACACATGTTATTTGTTTCATACTTTTATACAATAATTCTATAGACCATAATAATAAACTTATAATAGCAAGTTATCGCTGCGTAAGTACGACAGTTCTCGATGGGGTTATCCACAGAGATGTTTTGGTTAGGTGTATGAGGATCTCTGTGTTCGGAATTCGATGGGTGCCTCTAAGAATACGAGACAGAAGGATTTAGACATATTCAAGCATCCTGGAGGATAATAACTCTAGTCATGTGTGTTGGAGAATGAGCTAAAGAGCCTGAAAATGGTCTTAAGCTTGCGTGTGCGTTTGTATGAACAGCGTAGCCTGTAAGAGGTACCCTCGATCCCTTTATATACTACAGAGATCGGGGGTTACCATTTAGGCCTTTTATAGCCCCATTAATCTCCTTTACAGCAGTTTAAATCACCAGGGATTGTGGGCTAATAAGTACAGCATTATTCGCCATATTAATTCGACTGTTACGTCCTAGAGTTTATAGTCATTGATGGTGCGGACCGACAGTTGAACTGGCCTCCCGAGTGCTAGCAGTCAGGGTGTCCTCCCGAGTGCCGGACTCGGGACTCCTCCCTTTGGCTGACTGCTTCTGGGATGCACGCTGGTCCGACACCTTCCAAGTCATCTTTAATGTTTCGTCTTCCTGACCCTATCTTCTGACCAATCATCATAAATGCTCTCGGTAAGTACCTCGGGGTCATATCCCCGATAGGAGCCCCTGAGCTCTTTACGGCAGAGAGGCGATGTTCGTCCGAATGGAGTCGAGAAGTCGTAAGAAGCACAAACTTCTCAATGGATCTTTTTTATTTACCTAGTAGGGGCACCGATTAGGTGTACTTGCCGGGTGTAGCCCCCGAACTTGGAGTTTGTTAGTACAATAGGCTCCAAGGTCCAAAATCTTGCGTGATGTTTGTCGGGGCGAGGAGCATACGAGCCCCCGGGCGTTTTAGTGATCAGGCGTCCGTTGGAGTCGAGAGACGTCTTAGCCTTCGACTGTTTTGGCGAGTAGACGTCCGTTGGAGTCGAGAGGCGTCTTAGCCATAGGGCGTTCTGGCAAGTAGGCATCCGTTGGAGTCGAGAGGCGTCTTAGCCCTCGGGCGTTCTGGCGAGTAGGCGTCCGTTAGAGTCGAAGGGCATCAGTCGGAGTCGAGTAGGCATCTGTCAGAGTTGGGGGCGTGCAAATCCATTGAAGATTTGGCGGACAGATGTCCGTTGGAGCACGGGCATCGGTTCTTGTTTGACCGCCAGATTTATTTTCCATGATGAGATGGAGCGCTTCGGAGAAATAAATCGGTGCTGATGGTGACGTCGATTCCCACTCGGAGCTGTTACCGAGGCGATTACTACGCGTCGAAGGGGTTGAGGCGTCGCTCCACTGTTTATAAATATTCCTCTTAGTGTTCCTTCCGCCGCAAGCCCCTTTCGTTTGCTTTCGAGCTCTAGCCTTCGTCTTCCTCGCGTCCACACTTTCCTCTGCTGGCTCCTCGTCGGTCCGACCGCCATTGCCAGTGTGTGGTGTGCTATCGCAAGGCGCGACGTTTGTTCAACTTGAAGCCTCTCGCTCCACCATCAACAGTGCCAATGGCGTCCACAGATATTAGTGTAGACCGATCCAAGGAGTTCTACAAGTCCATCTCCACCGACCGGCGCATCAAGCTCCTGGAGAAAGCCGGCATCCTCCCAGCGAGGGCCTTATCGCTCTGGCGTGAGGCGGCCGGTGAGAAATTTCTAACTCCCAACACCAATGAGTTAGTGGTTTTTGAATCTTTTTTCCACCGTGGGCTCGACTTGTCGGCTCATCCTTTTCTTCTATGTCTTCTCCATCATTACGATATTTCCCTTCTGAACCTCAATCTGAACTCCATTCTTCAAATCTCTATCTTTATCAATCTTTGTGAGGCCTATCTTGGCATCGAATCTCATTTTGATCTCTTTCGCCACTTGTTCTACCTTAAGTCCTACGGCAAGAAGGTGGTCGGGGGGCCAGAATCTAGCTCCGCGATGGGAAGACCACCGAGTACATCTCTGTCCCCCTTCTGATCTCAAACAAGGACTGGCATTCTCAGTGGTTTTATATCGGGAACCACAAGCCAGCCCTCTCTCCGGAGACCGTTCGGCTTCCTGTCGCGGCGCTGACCTGATCGGATCGTTGCCGCTCGGCCGACCAAGGTCCTGTGGAGAAGCTGAAGGGGGTTGTCGTGGCCCTCAATTTTGTGATCAGCCGCGTTCATCACTACAAGAGCCGGGCACGGCCGAGATATGAATATGAGGGTCATGGCGACCCTTCTCACGAGTCCTCGAAGACGCTGACCGTGGAGGAGGCTATGGAGCGGGTTCGGGACCTCTTTGCTGCCAAGACGGTGATCGGCAACGAAGATGCCCTGAGGTCATTCAAACTCACCAATCCTCGACCGGCGGTAAGGCTTTTGCAGTCAGCTTTATTTGTATTTGTTAGTTGATTGTTATTTGCAATATCACCTGCCGGGTGTTAAGCTTGACTGTGTGGAAATACAGGGACGTGAGGCCTTCTGCTCGTTGGCGTCTTTGCTAGAGCAGTCTCATGCAGTCGAGCAAAAGGAAATCGCTTGGGTTGATGGCCTGATCGGGACGAAAAGGAAGGACAAGGGGATTTGTCCTCCTGCGGCGAAGAAGCCACGCACGATAGTGGCGTTCAAGGGGAAGCCGAAGGTACCATCGTTTTAGGGAGAGGCCGACGCTGACTCAGAGACGTCTGAGGGAGGCTCCAGCGCTGCTGTGGCGGTGGTGGCGTCTTCATCGCCATCACCACCTTCTCGACCAGCGCCTCTGTCAGGGAGCACATCCGGCCCGCACCGTCGGGTGAGGATGAGTGCTTTCTAGAAGTCGACCTGGTAATTCTTCTTATCCTAAATATTGAGGTAATTTATCCAATTGTTGTCTTAATCGGTGTACTTTGTTAGGACGCCGTCAGTGGCGCCCGATGGAGATGACACTGCTCCTGGGGGGGCGTTTGGTGACGTCAGCCAGTCGACGGTCGACGATGCTGGCGCGGGGGCGGCGATCGGCGACACCAGTGGAGCTACGGTCGGCGGTGTCAGCGGGGCGGCAGTCGGTTTCATTGATAAGGATCCTGCTGTTCCTCCAGCCCCAGCCCTAGTCGAGACAGCGGGAGAGGTGGTGCTGCCAGCCACGGCTATGGTGGTCTACACCGACGTGGTGGTCTCGACGGTGACCATAGCCACCCCGACCATCGGCGTGGTGGAATCGGGGCTAGCTTGTTCACCGACGGTGCCTGCATCGACGCCTATTCCTCCGGCGGGTGCTCAGCCGACCGCGGAGGCCGTAGTGGAGGAAGCGGCAGATGTGCCCCCTTCACCGGCTGGACTGACGAAGGCAGGAGATGCGTGGAGTCCACTCGTCACGAACGATGTCTAGCGGGAGATAGGGGAATGCCGTGACGCACTAAGCCGACTTGGCCGTGCTACCTGCGTACGTTGTCCAGAACTTGTGATTCTCCTTTTTGTTCTTCATTTTTGGTACTGACTTTGTTTTTGCTGCAACACGTGCTGAATTGCCTAGTCGGGCGCATGGACATATCGTGCCCCACCGACAGCATGGACTTGGAGGCTCTCAATGCCCGAGTCCGGTAATTGATGGCGTGGCTAGCCGAGTCCGAGGCCTCTCGGAGGGCGATCGAGAGTGAAGTTGAAGTCCTCCGCACCCAGCTAGACATCCAGGCTTTTGATAATTATCATGTGCCTTCTTTGTGCTTTTAGTGTAGTCTTGATGCGATCTGTCTAATTTTCTTGATGATCAGATGGCCAAACCATGGAGGCGCAACTGGAGACGACGACTGCCCTGGCGGAGCAGTCTGTGAAGTCGGCAGAGTTGGCGCTCAACGAGGCTAGCGAGGCCAAGGAGAGCATGGCGAAGGCTGAAGCCAAGGCTGCCTCCGCCAAGAAAAAAGCTGCTGAAGCCGAGACCACCGTTATCGTGGCAAAGAAGAAAACCGACAAAGCACTCGATAAGTACAAAAGTATGACCGACTAGTGTTTGCTTTGGTCTTCTTGCTGAAGTTTGCGTTTTTAAACTTGTGTTGTATTTGCAGAGCTACACTGGTGTGTAAATGCCCAATTTGCATATTTGGATGCTCACCTAAGTAGCGTACAGGAGGAGTTTGACTTTTGTCGCGCCGGTGCAGTGTCACTCGTGAAGATGATCGATAACGAGCCACCCAACGCCGAGTGGGTGAAAGAAGAGTTGTTTGAGTGGTTTCACAGTGCGCCCACACGCCTCCGTGCTATAGCTCGAGAGTGGATGCAGTCAACGGCGACACATGCGCTCGTGGTTGTTCGAGCGCTGTACCCCTACACTCGGTTGGAACGTATTCGAGAGGGGTGGCTGACGACTGTTGAAGAATAAGACGTAGAAAGATACTACTCGGAGGTAGAGAAGATAGCCGACATGCTTGTCCAAGACTTGGACGCCTTCCTTGAAAATCCTGCAGAGTAGTATAGCTATACAAAAAAGAATGTAATGTAAATATGATACATTTCAATGTTAAATGCAATATCATTTGGAGTTTTAATTGTGCTCTGTCTGACTGTCTTTATCTACTTTCTGAGTTCTTGGTATAGCCTTAGTTCGCAGCGTAGAGAAACTTAGCCATATACACACGTATTGAACGATAAGCTTCACAAGTAGTCGAAAAAGATAAATAAAAGAGGTCAGGCAATAAGCATGGGGGAAATATCAGATGAGTTTGACGAGCCCCCGAGCGTGCAACAAATGTATCAACAATACCTAGAGCGGGTCGTACGCTTTGAGGTAAAGTGATAGAAAGGGCAAGCACTCGGGGTCGGACGGGATAAAATTCCGGAGAAAAATTAGAGAATAAGCATTGTTATTAACCCAAGATAAAAGTACGTAGCTTGTAACATCATGGATAAAATCGGCGAAGATGCTTGATGTTCCAAGAGTTAGGAACGCGTTGACTGTCTTTGCGGGTCAACCGATAGGATCCTGGCCGAGTGACTTCTGCGATGATGAAAGGTTCTTCCCATGGAGCCGATAACTTGTGGGCGCTGACCGCAGACTGTACTCAGCGAAGAACCAAATCCCCGACTTGGAATGACCAACCACGGACGTTGCGATCATGGTACCGATGAAGTACTTGCTAGTACCGGTTGGATTGGATTGCTACGGCCAATCGAGCTTCTTGAAGGCTATCAATGTCCTCTTCTCTTGTTTGTTCGGCGGCTCTCTCTTCATAATGTTGAATTTTTAGAGACTCGTGGAGCATATCTACCGATAAAATGGCCTTCGACCCGTATACTAGGAAAAAAGGAGTCTGACCGGTTGCTCGGCTCGGCTGAGTGCGGAGTCCCTATAAAACAGCAGGTGGTTCTTTCATCCACCGACCACCATATTTGTTGAGGGGATCAAAAACTCTGGCTTTCAAACCTTGGAGAATCATGCCGTTGACTCGTTCACATTGACCATTTGCCCTTACATGTGCAACTGATGCATATTTGACCTCGATGCACTAGTCTTCGCAGAATTTCTAGAAATCGTTGGCAGTGAACTGAGTCCTAAGATCAGTGATGATCTGATTAGGAATGCCATACTAATAAATTATCTCTTGGATGAATTTTGTGGCATTTTTGGCGGTGCAGGTCCTTAGTGGCATGACTTCAATCCACTTGGTGAACTTATCAATGACGATGAAGAGGCGATCATATTCCTGAAGGGCCTTCTAAAATGGGCTGACCATGTCGAGCCCCCAGCATACAAACGGTCATGAAGATAGAATTGTTTGAAGGGTTTGTGCAGGGAGATGATTCTGTTTTGCAAAAAATTGACACCCCTAACAACTTCGGACAAGTAGTTTGGCATCCTCGTTGGTGGTCAGCCAATAAAAACTTGACCAAAAAGCTTTACCCACCAAAGTTTGGGCACCAGTATGATTTCCACATATGCCTTAGTACACTTCTTTCAGTATGGCTGACCCCTCGTATCGCATAACACATTTTAAGAGCACTCGAGTCGACGTAGCCCTCTTGTATAATTCCATCCCGCTGACGACGTACTGCTTGCTTCTGCGGGCGAGACGGATGGCTAAGTCCTTGTCTTCGGGAGCTTTGGCAGTGAGGATGAAGTCGATGAAGGGTCGGCGCTAATCTTCTGCATCGACGATGATAATGAGGATGGAAGGTGTCCCCTTGACGTCTAAGGGTTGCACTTCTTCAGCCTGGACCGATGGTTTGTGGAGCTCTTAGAGAAATACGCCTTTCGGCACCGGAGCTCGAGAAGATCCCAACATGGCCAGGAGATCGGTGGCCGAGTTCTCGTCCCAGGAGACATGGTGGAACTCAAGGCTATAGAATTTTCCTTCTAACTTTTGGACATCTTTGCAATATGCATCCATTTTCTCACTGGTACATGACCAGTATTTCTTTACTTGGCTGATGATTAACTTCAGTCTCCATAAACCAACAGGCGCTTGATGCCAAGGGAAATGGCAATTCATAAGCCATTGATGAGTGCTTCATACTCGGCTGCATTATTCGACGCCATAAACAAAAGTTGAAGAGCGTATTTCAGGCGTTCACCTTGGGGGGAGATCAAAAGAACTCTAGCACATGCTCCATCAATGCTAAGGGAGCCATCGAAATACATAACCCAGTGCCCGGGGTCTTGGTTATCGGTGGGAGCTGAATCTTTGTCCATTCGACGATAAAATCGGTGAGAGCTTGAGACTTGATGGCCATTCAGAGCTTGAAGTCGAGGGTATATTCTCCCAAGTTGATGGCCCATTTGACAATCCGACCAGTGGCGTCTCGATTATGAAGAATGTCGCCGAGTGGATATTCGGTGATGATGTCAACTGAGTGTGCCAAGAAGTAGTGTTTGAGCTTTCAAGCAGTGATGAACACGGCATAAAGGAGCTTCTGAATCTGAGAGTATCGAACTTTTGATGGCCCGAGTACCTCAGATATAAAGTACACCAGTCGTTGCACCGGATAGGTGTGTCCCTCCTCTGGGTGCTCAGCGATTATGGCGGTACTGATCACGTGGGTTGTGGCGGAGATGTAGAGGAGCAAAGTTTCTCTGGGTCGGCACAACCAGAACAGGCGGCATGGTGAGAAATTTTTTGAGGTCGATGAACGCCTAATCTGCTTCCAGAGTCTAGTTGAAATTACCCTTCTTTTTCAGCAGTTTAAAGAATGGCATCCCCCGTTCGTCGAGTCGGGAGATAAAGCGTCCGAGTGCAGTTATACAACCCGAGAGACGTTGAATATTCTTCACACTGGTTGGCTTGGCCATGTTTATAATCGCCGAGATCTTGTTAGGATTGGCTTCGATTCCTCGACTGCTGACAACGAAACCGAGTAGCTTCTCGGTTGGTACCCCGAATACATATTTCCCCGGGTTGAGCCTCCATCTGAATTTTCAAAGGTTGTCGACAGTCTCCTGGATGTCGAGAATTAAATCTTCCAAATGCCTAGATTTGATGACGACATCATCCACATAAGCCTCCATGTTGCGTCCAATTTGGTCGATGAGACAACGTTGTATGACGCGTTGGTATGTTGCCCCGGCATTCTTGAGCCCAAATGGCATTGATGTATAACAATAGGCGTCGAATGAAGTGATAAATGATGTCTTCTCTTAATCTTTTTCCTTTAGGCTGATTTGATAGTATCCTAAATAGCAATACAGAAAGCAAAGGAGGGAACAACCGACAGTGGAGTCAACCACCTGATCAATGCGTGGCAGTGGGAAAGGATCTTTCGGACATCGCTTATTGAGATCGGTGTAGTCAATGCATATTCTCTATTTTCCATTTTTCTTTTTTACAAGGACTGAGTTTGCTATCCAGTCGGGATGATACATTTCTTTAATAAACCTGGCTGCTAGCAGTCGGGTGACTTCTTCTTTGATGGCCTCATTACGCTCTTGGGTGAATCGGCGTATCTTTTGCTTGACCGGCTTAGCGGTCGGATAAACATGAAGTTCATACTCGATCAGCTCCCTTGGCGAAGATGTCGGTGTTGGCACGGAGGAAGCTGACGAGCGCGCTTTCCTATTTTGGATCCAGCGCTGTCTTGAAGAGGTCGGCGTCTGATAGCTGAATAGCTTTGTACTCGGCCGGCGTGGGCGATATACTCGATGTTGATGGCGTGGCGGTCGGGATTTCGGCGTCGATGGTCGGCGTAGTATTGGCCGCTTAGACGGTCTCCTCCATCTGGACGAATATGTCCACCGCCTCTTCCAGGGCGAGACTGTCGCGCTTGCAGGCGTGAGATGTGGCGACGTCCCTCTTGACTGAGAAGGCGCCCTCTAGTCCAGAAATTTTAAGGACTAGGTATGTGTAGTGGGGGACAGCCATGAACTTGGCGAGGGATGATCGACTGAGCATGGCGTGGTAGACGGTCTCGAAGTCGGTGACGTAGAACTTAACATGTTCGGTCCTATAATTATCCTGACTGCCAAACATCACCGGGAGGGTGAGCGTGCCGAGCGGGATAGAGGCCTTCCCTAGGA
>KE371052.1:418164-431722 GCA_000418225.1 Zizania latifolia
CCCCTCAAGCTGATATCGAAGAAGAAGAGGGCATAGCCAGCAGTCATACCATTGACGTCGATGGTGGGAATATAGCCGATCGCGCTGAAGTAGCCGATGTAAGCATCTTTTCGATCCTTCCGTTTCAACTGCATTAACCTCTGTCTTACCCCTTGTCTTGTTTTTATTCAGTCATTTGTCTAAGAATTCCTTTTCGATATTAGTCTTTATCTGCAAGACGAAGAAGTCATTGGTGCCCCCCAACCGGCTAGCGCCCCACTCACCTCTGAAGTCAAAGAGGTTCTATCGGACATCCAGAATCGGCTTAAAGATCCTGTTGAGAGCTTGGTGAATGATTCGGGTCCGATAAGGGCACGTTTCAAAGATGTTGTGGATCACCTCCCCGTGGAGCTTGTCGACATGCTGATGCCGATCGTTCACCTGGAATTTCATTAGCCCTCGTTTACCAGAGCTCAACAGAGAATGGCCGATAGGGTGAGCCGAAGATTGCAGCTGGATGCCGCCTGAGCCGATAATGCTGCTGCTGTTCAGGAGAAGGCCAACCTAGACCGTCTATTTGACGAGTCATCGGCCACTTCTTCTCGTTTAGCACAGCTGAGAGTGGAGGAGACCGATCTGATTTCAAGGCTTGCAGAGATACAGGCGAAGATTGCAGAGGTACGAGCGAAGATAACTTCTGAAGAAAATGCCCTTCAAGTTCTTCGTCAGCAAATCCAGGCCTAGGAAAGTCAACTTGCCAAAGTCCTCCACCGCGCACGTCATCGCCGTTGGGCCATCAAATCAGTTCCGGGGTCGGACGAAGAAGACCTGGCTTTTATCCAAAGCATCGATAATATCAGAAGTAAGGCGATTGAAGCTATTGAAATCCTTCTATCTTAAAACTCTGACGCGCGCCCGATGGGCCAGTTGTGGCTCAAAACACTTGAATTTTATGTTGTAAATTAACGTCCAAGGGCGATGGGTTTCATCGGCCGTTTCTTTAGGCGATACTTTTGTATCGGCTGTTTTGATTTTCTTTGCTTCTGTGTAGACTTAGGCATTTATTCATATGCTCGGGTGGTATCGCTTCAAGTACCTTCCATTCAACGTTTTCCTGAATAATTCTCCTTCTAAGCTCTCGAGTAGATAGGCATTACCGGGAATCACTCGATGTATCAGATAAGGCCCTTCCTAATTAGGTGACCATTTTCTGAACCGATTATCTTTAGACCCAATCGGTAGAATAAGTTTCCATACTAAATCTCCTTCTTCAAATGACTTAGACACCACCTTCTTATTATATTGTCTGGCCACCCTTGCTTTGTTTTCTTCGATCTTCTCGAGGCCCCTTAACCGGTTCTGTGCCAAATCATACAAACCATCCGTCATAAAATTATAATAATCATCGGCTGTAAGCTGATTCTGCAATGTTATCCTCCTTGAGCCGATATTATTTTCCCATGGCAGTACTACTTCATGTCCGAAAACCAACTAATACGGCGGTACCTATGTAGCTCCGTGACATGCCATCCGATAAGCCCATAGTGCCTCCGATAGGGACTGATGCCATCGCTTTGGTTGTTCATTGATCTTGCGCTTTATCAGCTTTATCAGACTTTTGTTGGATGCCTCTGCTTGTCCATTTGCTTGTGCATAGTAAGGCGATGAATTCAATAGCTTAATCCCCATGCTGACTGCAAACTGCTGGAACTCCTTCGATACGAAGATTGAACCCTAATCGGTTGTAATTGTCTGTGGGACCCCAAAGCGGTATATTATATGTTCCTTTATGAACTCGATTGCATCGGCTGAGGTAACTAACTTTCTTCAAAGAAACGGCCTCTACCCATTTGGTGAAGTAATCTGTAGCCGCCAGAATGAACTTGTGTCCCTTGCTTGACGCCGGATAGATCTGGCCGATCATGTCGATACCCCAACCTCTGAAAGGCCACGGCTTGATTATCGGGTTCATCGACGATGCTGGAGCTCTTTGGATGGTTCCAAACTTCTGGTAATCCTGACATCCTTTATAATATTTTATGCAATCTTCCATCATGGTCGGCCAAAAATACCCTGCCCTCCGGAGTAGCCACTTCATCTTCTGAGCTGATTGGTGTGCGCCACACATACCATCGTGAACCTCGCACATGACGACCTTTGCCTCTTCGGTGTTTATACATTTGAGCAGCACTCCATCAATGGTCCGATAATATAGCTCTTCATCAAGCAGCACATATTTTATAGCTTTGTACCTGAGTTTTCTTAGCACCGATTGTGAAGGATTCTTCAAATATGTAACGAGTTCATACCTCCAATCACCGGCTTCTAACTCTGCAACTTCTATCTCAATCGGCTTAGCCATCAGTTTATATCCCGATGCTGTTTGAGCCAGGTCGTTCGCCTTTGTATTCTGCTCTCTTGGGATATGGGTGAGGGTTATACTTCCGAAGCTTGACATCAGGTCTTGACACCAATCTGATAAGTCTTCAAAACATCGTCTTTGCACTCATACTCACCTGACAGCTGCTTCATTACTAACAAAGAATCTCCCATGATTTCCACCGCATCGGCGCCAACTTCTTCTAGCAACTGCAACCCTTTAAAAACTGCTTCATACTCTGCTTGATTGTTGGTTGAGAAAGGTTTGATTGTATATGCAAACTCAAAAGCTGCCCCCCGAGACGATATGACCACCAATCCGATACCACATCCATGCCAACACACTGATCCATCGAATAATACAGTCCATGGTGTCGGCTCGACTTAAGCCACCGATTCATCTCTGTGCTGAACTATGAAGTCGGTAACTGCTTGTCCTTTTACTGCCTTTGCCGATTCATAACGGATGTCAAACTCGGTGAGAGCAAACACCCATTTTCCGACGCGTCCTTTCAACACTGGAGCTGATAGCATGTACTTGACCACATCGGCCTTACACACAATGGTGCATTCCGCCGATAATAGATAGTGCCTTAACTTGGTGCACGAGAAGTATAAGCACAGGCAAAGATTCTCCACAGCGGGGTATCGGGTCTCTGCATCCAGCAATCTCCTGCTAAGGTAGAAAATCACCCTTTCCTTTCCATCGACCTCCTGGACTAAGACTGATCCGATGGCTTTATCATCGGCTGACAGGTAGAGCTTGAAAGGGAATCTCTTCTGAGGTGGCATCAGTACTCCTTTAGCCTCCGATGAGTTGCCGCCGAAATCTTTGAGAATCATATTCGTTTTGATCAGATCCTCCGACCCCTTTCCGAGCTTCCGATATGTCGAGTATGGCATGATATTGATGGCTGCTCCTCCATCCATTAACATCTTGATCATTGGTTTGCCGTTTACGAATCCCTTGATATAAAGAGGCCTCAAATGCCGATGGTCGGGATCACTTGGCTTGTCAAATACAGCCGATTGAGGTGTCAGCACTAGCTGGTCCATTGCCTCGGCCTGTTCATCGTCACTATCGGGGGCGGCCCGATATTCTGCCGGAGAAAAAACACCATGTTGACCCCCGTCGTTTCTTCCATATCCTGATCGGCTTTCGCTTTTACGCGCCATTCTTTCCTGGTCCTCTTGGGGCGATCGGGTTCCTACTCTCGAACGGCAAGTTCTTGGAGTTCTCTCTGTCGTAGACGTTGCACCCTTCTCTTCTGGTTTTTTTAAAGATGCCACTCGGGCACCATTGCTCATTCTTCTTCTGATGGTTATGCCGATGCCTCTCATCGGACAAACAGTCACCGCCCCTTTGGCATCTGTCTTCTGTGTCGATGGGCCCGAGTCGCCCGTGCACCGATGGTTTACGCGGAGGAGTCCTTCGGTCACCTTCATAAGATCTATCATCATCATAATGTCTCCGGTCGTCATCATGGGATCTCCGATCGGCTCTGCTACCACCGCATTCTGGGCAATTGTTCATTGATGGTAGGCGCATCCCTTCATTCCAGCAGAATCTAAAGAACTTGCAGTTCCAGTGGGGGTTGAACCGCGAGTGGGTCTGATCGGCTTCATAATCGTCTTCCTCACTTGCCTTCCTCTTGTATTTGTTTATCAGTCTCGACGAAGTAACTCTTGTCTGGTCCCTCTCCTTCCCGATGCGCCTATCTCCCTCCCTGCGCCGTTCATTGGGCTGCTGGATGTAGACCATATTGGTGGGGAACAGGTGCCCGTCGATGTTCATCGGCTTCTTCCCGTCGTCGAACTTGATTCGGCCCTACTAGACAGCCGATTGGATTTGCTGCCTGAACACCTTGCTTTCATTGGTGTGGTGTGACGGAGAGTTGTGCCACTTGTAGTATTTCCTCTTCTTCAGTTTATCGACCGGTGGAATCACGTGGTTAGGTGGCAACTGGATCTGCTTCTCCTTCAGCAACAAGTCAAATATTCTGTCAGCCTTGTTGATATCAAAATCATACTTTTCTTCTTTGCCCGATGCCTTCACCCAGGGACAAGCAACGGGCTTCTTGTTTCTGAACTACTCAGCGAGTCCAACTTCGGCATCGAACTCAGCATCCTCCTCAGAGTCCGATGAGTATGTTTGGGCGTACGCAACCTTCTTCTAGAACTTCTCCCTCCGAGCTTATTGGAACCGGCTCTCATGGGCCGATACCCGCTGTCCCAGGTGCAACAGACTTTCGAACTCCTAAGAGGAAAACCTCTCCTTGATCGGGTTTATCAACCCCTAGAATGCCAGCTCAGCTAATTGGGTATCGCTGAGACTGAGATTGAGACTGTAGCATCTGCTGCGCACGTCTCAGAACCTCTGAACATAGTCTTGCACCGACTCGTTCATCTTTTGTCGAACTGCCATGAGGTCCATCAGCTTCATCTCGTGCATGCCGGCGAAGAAATACTTGTGGAACTGTTTCTCGAGATCCGTCCATCCTCTGATAGAGTTCGGTGGGAGTGAGGAAAACCACGCAAAGGCTGATCCCGACAGTGATAACGGGAAAAATCGGACCCTGAGGACTTCATCGGCCGATGCCTCCCCACATTGGGCGAGAAAACGGCTCACATGCTCGATCCTGGAAATCGAGTCCTGCCTTGAGAACTTGGAGAAGTCGGGCGCCTTGTATCGGTTTGGCAGTGGCACCCAGTCGAACCACTCCGGATACGGCCTCCGATACATATACGTCTGGTCCTTGGGCTTTAGACCAAACTAGTCACGGATGACTTCAGCAATACGATTCACCCAATCTTCCTCTTGTTGGTTTGGCATAGGGTACCGATCGGGTGTGGGCGCCTGAGGGTACTGATCTCCATGGGTGTAGGGTTGTCCTCCGAAGTACGCAGCTTGGTGGTACCCTTGTGGGATACCATTGGGTGCCCCCCTTGGCGGTACGAGGTTTGGCAGCTCGTTCCTCTTTGATGCCGTAGGTGATCTGTGGGGCTTTATACCTCGTCGGCCCTTGTGAAACAGGAGTTGGTTGTTGAGCCGGCCGAGGAGGCTACGAAGGTTGGGGAGCCTGAGGGTGGTTAACTGGGAAATACGTCGGACCCCGTAGCGGCTCCTGAGCCACAGTGCCCTTGACAGTTTTCTTGATCAATCCGTGGAGAGTGTTAACCAGGACCCCGAACTGATTGATGCGGGCGTGATTGACTGTGCGGTCAACAGCCTCTTGGAAGTCGACATGGGAGCTGTCGGGCCGCTGACTATATTCTCTAGTGAAGGTGGGCTTCGGCAATTGAGTTTTCTGGACGGGTCCCGATCTGGTCATGCCGAAGGATTCGATGCACATCTTTCGACAGTCGTCAACGTGCTTCTGCACCTCCACCCTTTGTTTCTCATTCAGCGGCTCCATGGTGACTTGGATGACGTTGCTGTTGTCGAATTCTCCCGCCATGGCGGGAAGTGTCGTTGAAGAGCGTCCCACCGGGCGTGCCAAAAAGCGTGTTGGTGAAGTTTTTGGTTACACGTGTGGCCTGAGAGATCTGCTTAACTCTAGTGCAAGTCCTAAATTTGCGGTTCGTGGCGTGCCAATCAGTTTGATCCTGCAACTGATAAGATAGACAAGAAAAATATAAGCAGTAACGCCTATCGGCTGTCGAGCCGATGGTTTCAACGCGCATCGGATAACTATAAATAAAATGCAATAAGAACATGATGAAGGCCCATCAACGCAGCATATTAGATACACGATGTACAAGAAATTTATTTATTATGAAACCTATCGGAACATCGACATCGGTTTGAACCAACTAATCTGTGAAAGCAATTGAAAGTAATACTAAAGCCGATATCGGGATGTAAGAGCAAGATATATAACAATGTTAGGCCGATGCGTATCGCCTAATTCCGATACCCGATACAACGATGAGATTAAAACACAAAGAGATAACCTATCGGCTTATACTCCGATAGAATCTGGTCTCAACATGCCCGATCTGTGTTCACATTATCACTCGCTATAACCGCAAGATTGGACCAAACCAAAACAGTCGCTAAGTCACAGCAAACCATAATACTAAACATATCGGAGCACACTTCATCTAGATAAACGATATGTGACATGAATCAAATACATAGACTAAGATGTCGAACTTAACCGATGAAGCCTTAGATTAATATATTTGATCTAAACCACGCACCTGATACAATATGAATGATACATAGACTAAGATATCGAACCTAACCGATGAAGCCTTAGATCTACTAATCAATACATGTTTGGTGGAACTTACCTTTTGCCGGAGATCGGAACGATGCAGCCCCGCGAGAAAGCAAGAACTCGCCGGTGGCAAGTTTGGCGATGCATCGAGAGTTGTTTGTTGATCTATTTTGATGATCCTAAACTAAGCCTAAACGTTACATATTTATAGTCCGGAGACTTGCTGTCCTACATGGATACGACTGCAACTGAAAAATCTATCTTCCCTTTTTATTGGCTTCTTCGTATCTTTATCCGATCATATGCGCGTATTGCAGTTGGGCTTCATTGACCGTGCTTTGACCGGATTCCTTGACTTTCATGGACTGTGCCGAAACTGTGTTGGGCTTGGGCCTTACCAAATTTTGCCGTTAACGAGGGTGTTTTTGAAAAAAATGCTTCCTAAGTGTTGTTTTTTTAAAAAACACCCTCATGGGGATTTTTTAAAAAGACCTTAGATTGGAGGATATTTTGTATATTTGAAAACAAAAGTTTGTTTCTACAAATTGAAAAAAAAATATAAAGATAAAAAATCTTGTTTTCTGTCTCCTTGTAACTTTTCAATGCTACTATCATTGATTTTGAGTTATCATCTAAGTCGGTAGCAATAGACTTGGTGCTTAATGGCCGTATGGGTCGGGCTATTCGGGTCGGCACGAGACACGACTATTTTGGTCCAGTCTAGACCTGACTCGGTCCATCCACTATCGAGGCAGCACGAGGCGCGGTAGGCCGGCCCAGTACGTCCCGATATAAATGTGCGGTACGAACCTGGTTTGATCAAAAAAATCCACCCACCACGCGCCTGTCGTCTGTGCTTCATGTGCGCCTATTAGCTCAATATTCACATGCTTCATGCCATTGTTCCCTGTGCGCCTATCATCTGGGCCCTTGGGCGAGCAAAACGAGGGGACATGTGTCCCTGTACACTGATGAAGCACGCCTAGCCTAACTCTCTACATGGCCACGCGTTGGCCCTAGCTAGATGCATAATGCATTGCATGCAGGCTACATAGCCTCCTTTTCTCACACCTCACGCCCGACTCGGTGACTAACCACATGTGGGCCCAGCTTGTCGCCTCTCGTCTCGTCTCTACCATGCCTTCTTGAAAATCGTGTCCTCTTTAAAACTAGTGCGGCCTGACCACATGCATTGGAAAACGAGGCAACTAGCTGGGTGGAAAAACGAGGCCATGCTTGGGCCGGCTAGGCAGGAAAACAAGAGGACAAATTGAGCTGTAGGCTGGCACGAGCCCATCGGGTTGTCGTGTTCTCAAACCGACATGACTCGATTTTGGCTCCAACCGTATCGTGCTTGGGCTGAGACTTGAGCCCATAGGCTAGCACGGCCTAGCTCAAAAGCACAGCCAGGCCATACTCGGCCTGACCCGATAGGGTCGTGCTGACCTCGGGCCTAGGCTGAACCGAGCCAGATGGCCCATATAATCATCTATAGTGCTTAACTCTGTACTAGTTAAAGAATGTTCACACAATGGTTAGCACTAAAACAATGCATGCAGGCTACAGAGCCTCCTTTTCTTACACCTCACGCCCGACTCGGTGACTCACCACACGTGGGCCCAGCTTGTCGCCTCTCATCTCGTCTCTACCACGCCTTCTTGAAAATCGTACCCTCTTTAAAACAAGTGCGGCCTGACCACATGCATTGGAAAACGAGGCAGCCAACTGGGTGGAAAAACGAGGCCATACTTGGGCCGGCTAGGCAGGAAAACAAGAGGACAAATTGAGCCGTAGGCTGGCACGAGCCCATCGGGTTGTCGTGCTCTCGAACCGACATGACTCGATTTTGGCTTCAACCATATCGTGCTTGGGCCGAGACTTGAGCCCATAGGCTAGCACGGCCTAGCTCAAAAGCACAGCCAGGCCATACTCGGCCTGACCTGATAGGGTCGTGCTAACCTCGGGCCTAGGCTAAACCGAGCCAGACAGCCCATATAACCATCTATAGTGCTTAACTCTGCACTAGTTAAAGAATATTCACACAACGGTTAACACTGAAACAATGCTAGCATAGTGGTGTAGGGTGTTGCCTCCCATATTTCCAATTTATTTTATAAGGTGTTCTCAACTCTCTCTCTTCTAAATAAATGTTAATTTAGAGCTTTTATCTACTTTTTATCTTTTCTTCTAATATTGACCTTGTGAAATAAATATTGCCCACTCACAAATAAATAGCTCATTGTTCAAAGCAGAGTAAATACGACAACAAAGTCATTTGATTTGCACAAATCTAAAACAAATTATAAAAAGAATTAAGAGAGTAAGGTTCAAACCCCAACATTGTAGATTTTTCCCACCAACCCTACATTTTACTCGCGTACATATGACAAAACCATGCCAGGGTCTATTCCTGTAATTAGTTTTCTAAATAATCTATTTATAAAATAATAATTAAAAAAGAATCATAATATATAAAAAAAATCCTAGCATCCCCTCGTTCATCGAAACATAATGTGTAAAATGTTATGTAATCCTCAAAACACGTGGTTTTATGAAATTTAAGCTAGAAAAAGAGAAGAAATCAAGAAGCCTTTAACTTCACTAGGGCTAACTCTAATTCATTTCTCTTTCGCTCATTTTGCGTGAGAGAAATAAAGTCAACTGGGCAAGAGTTGACTGTTCCCTGGTCGTAGCATCCATGGACGCTGGAATTTTCAGAGCGAATTAGTATTAAGCATCGTTCGCTTGCCGGCGAAGTTAATCTGTCCGCTCCAAATTCGCATGTGGAAGAATTCCATCCAAATTTAATAGTCGACAGATTTGAAATCGACTAATGTTTCAACTCCAATTCTCGTGGAAGGAGCAGAATTTTCTAAGCCAACGTACAAATCCAGGCCCCAAGAAAACCTGCATCGCATGAACGCAGCAGCATCAAGTAAACCCCCAAAGGAATTCACACCAGGCTCCCAAATAATATCGTCGAGCACCTTTGCTTGTAAGTGATTAACATTAGAGTAGTGTACCCTTTTGGTGAAAAAAAAAATCGAAAATGATGAATGTTGAACGTGGGTTGGGCCAACCCATTTCTTTTATTTTTCCTTTTCCATTTTCATAGAATTTGTTCAGCTCATAGCTATGTTAAATTTCAACATTTTTGAAAAAATGCCCAGAGATCTTCTTAACTCACCTACTATTTATAATATTTTTTAGATTGTTCCAAAAAATAAAATTTAAATCCAAATATGAAATTTGTCAGCTGGTAACCGCATACCAGCTATCGATAGTAAGGGCAAAAAACACACTAACCAGTTACTGTGGTTTTGTGAACCTTATTCACATCAACCATCTAAGAGAGTGCTTGTTATGTATTATTATCATGAATTAGTCATGATATATTTATAAAAGTATGATTTCTATAAAAACTATTTATATCACAATTATTTATACTATTTCTTCTAGAGGCCTTTTACGACACTCACTCTAACTTCTTATATAGGCCGTTTTGTAGTACATAAAAATTAAGAAAAATCAACTCACATAACTTCTTCGTTGCCTTTGATTTATTCTACTTTAGAAATTAATGTCAGCTGTTTTAAAAGAAAAGGACAAGCATAAAAGAAAAGATAAAAAATACTAGAAGTTTTAAAACAACTTATATTTGGGAGATAGCTGAGAGAGCTAAAATGACTGAAATAAAGAATAAAAGGATTACGTTTTAGTGGTGCTTATTTTATGATGTAAAGTCAGTTTATATATGCGTATTTTACCTAATTCAAATGGACTAGTGTTGCGGTTTTGTGCATCATGTGCAAACGGAATCTATCTCTGCTTCTAGCAGGGAGATCATCAGAGACGAAAAGAAAGAAGAACACTTCAACCATGTCTTGTTTGCTCTACCTGAAGTTCTGAATTAACCTTCTGAACATTAATCAAACCATGCATGCATGCGTAAGAACCTGTTTACGTGGCTAACATGCGTGTGCTGCATAATATTTTCAACAAGAAGAAAAATCCGAAAGTTAAAACAGAACGGCAGAAAGGTCGGTCGATGTAATCAATGAGACAAAATGGTGGTCGAATTGATGACAAGAGCTCACATCGCTGAAGATTTCTCCGGGCATTAACGTCGTTGCTGATGGCGTCTTGGCTAAGGTATGGCCATTCTGGTGGTCACTGTCGCCATGGATGAGCTCAAGCTGATAGTGATTCAAGCCTGCAAATTGCTAATTAGATGTAAAACACAGGCCAGTTTCTAACGGGAGAAAAACGAGGACTTTTTTGCGTACCAATTCGTATGTTATAGCTGCCTGCTGATGAACTGTGATGGAGAGAATGTACAAATTAATACATAGTGCAGTAATAGTATATTAGATCATGTTTGGCACAGCTTCAAATCTAACATTTTTTAAACCAGTCATACCTAGCTTTAATAAATCATGTATATAGAGTTGTGGATGGTTTAAGAGTATTTCGTTGAACAATTTAATTTTTATTTTATACTAAAAATAAAAGTTTAAATTATTTTATTAAATTATATAAACCCTAAATTCAATATGAATCTTAAAATTGGAGCTATACTAAACATATCCATACATCCGTTAGAAATAATCCTAACGTGGGACACGAGAACTCAGAGCCATGCACGCGTACGGATGAGATTCGGACATAGTTTTAAGATTGTATTGGAGTTGGAGAGTTTAAAATCCGCGCCATTTCTAATTTTGCAGGTCATATAAATATTAAGATATAATTCCTGTTTTTGATAGGAAGGGAAAAATATAGAATCAGAAGTACACAAGCAACGACTAAACATAATATAAATATTTAAGTGATATACATCACTATTTTTCGTTAGCTTTACTCCTGCACTGTGCAAACGTGTGTGTGATCTTTTTCTAACCGTGTCACCCATCAATTAAGATAAAGTACTAGTAATATTTGTGGAGGTGATGCCACGTTGGATGAGAAGATTAGAACAAATGTCCATTGGATTGGTCCAACGGGCAGGCATCAGGCTGGACAGTTACAGCCACTTGCATCCATCAGTTGCAAGCAGATGTGGATGCTTTGGCAGCTTCTCTAATGCTTCTAGAAGCCAGTCTTAATCAGGGGATCCTGCAGCAATCAGCACTCCTAGACTTTGCCTATGTATCAAGCGAGTCGACAGAGTAAACTGTTCTGTATTCCAGTTCACAAGATCGATCTGTCTGCTTTGCATGGCATGCCATTCTCTAAACACTGCTTTCGCAAGGCACAACGACTTGTCCATGTCCAAAAACTTTGGGAAACTAGGAGCATCTTCAGATCCTCTAAATTTGATTTTCTATATCTTTTATATAAGATATGGTCCTAAAAAATTTTATCTCTATACAACTTATGTCTCCAGCAGTTTTCATAAAACTCATTTCCTATATTTTTGAATTCTCTTTTTTATTGTTAAAAACTCTTTGGACGAGGGGGGCGACTAGAGAGCAGCGTTCTAGAGGTCGGACGGTGGACAGTACACGCGACGACGGTGGCGCGAAAGAGTCTTCGAGAAAGAGGTTTCGTGGGAATTATATGCGGGAGAGGGATATGGAACCTGTTCTCTCTCCTATTTTTAGGGAACAAGAGGAGAGGAATAGGAGATGAGATATGATAGGAAATGGGATAGGAAGCTGTTGGAGATGGATTTTAGAACTATATTATCTAAATTTGACTATAGAGAATAGGACAGGAGAACTACTGGAGATGCTCTAATGTACTCTTCCATCCTATAATACTGTAACATAGGACTAGATTTAATATTTTATATCATAACCGATTTATAAAAATGTTAAATCTAATTCTAAATAGAGAATTTTATGGTGTCATCAAATTTCGTGAACCGTCCAATCATTACGATTCAACGTCTCAGATTTGATATCGGTGACCTATTACCTTCTAGAGATCCTAGAGGTAATAGGTCATATAATATTCCTTTAATAGGTCATAACAAATTTTTCGTGCGAGCGACATGCATGCATATTACTTTTCATAATCAAATCTTTTAGTCCATTTTATTTTTTAATTAATTATTTTAAACGTACTTAATCAATAGTTTAGATTAGTTTGAACTATTACTTTTGTAGTAGAGATGCTGTAAATGATTCTTTTAAATTATAATATTATAGAATGAAGGGAGGAGTGCGTGCGCTCGTGGTACTGCTGAATAACGGTGAAGTGCTCGTTCAGATTTCAGAAGTTGTCGTATCATTAATACTATTCCTCGCAGAACTTTTGTGTGGTGCAGGAGATCGAGGGAGTTCAGTTTTCGTTTCTTGTTCCAAGAGAACAGTTGATCGATTCCACTATACGTGGACCAGGTTTACCCCTAGCGAACCGGGGCCTTGCAGAACTACGGTTGCTTGTCTAGATTCTAAATTTACAATTTTAAACTAAACTGTTACCAATAAGTTTGGAACGGTTACCACTTGGTAGCAAATCGGTTTGCATAGAAAATTGATCGGTTTTTTAAAAAATACAGAAAATCATAGAAAATTCAAAAAAATAATAGGAATGTAAATAAAATTTATGATACAATAGTAAAAATATTTGGTATGATATTTGTTATTTTTGGTTTAATTAAATAGTAAAGCATCACAAATATAGTAGTCCGTTTTTGTGAAAAAAATAAAAAACAAACCAAACATTTTTCATTTAAAAATACCGATTTTGTTTTCCTCGTAACTTTATGAATTTTTAAATAGTTTTTAAAATAAATTTCACAAAAACAGCATAAATCACCTAGTATTTATAGATTTTTTTTGTTTTTTTAAAAAAATTGAAAAATTATATTTGAATTTTGAACGGAGCCAATATAATCGGTTTTCTCCAGCCGGCCAGCACCGGACGAGTGGTCAGTGCAACCTGATGTGGACTCTGTTACTATTGAGGAACTCTGCTACCGTATATAGTTCAGAGCTTTGAGACAAAGAACAAAAGACACGATATGTAGG
>KE371052.1:458329-471250 GCA_000418225.1 Zizania latifolia
CCTTGTGAGCGAGATCTACACAAGCAACCAGTACTACTACTCTACTAGTATGTGCCATGAAAGAATCTGGGAGGAGCAAGAAGAGGAAGCTAAGCTAGTGAGAGATTGAGGTGTTGAAGCTTGGCTTCCCTGTTCATGTTGCTGTCGTTGTGAGGAAGATAGTGTGGTGTTTTTGTCCCAACCATGGAGGAGGATTTGAGATCTCCATCGTTCTCCCCCTTGCTAGCAATAATCCTTGTACATATCATCCCCATCACTGTGAGATGCAGAATCGTCTTGTATCCAACCATCTCGATCCCTGTCTGTGATTGCAGCAAGAAACCGATCTGTGGCCGGTTTTCCTGGCCGGCGGCGGCGGCGGCGGCGGGTTGGGTGTTGGGCATTGCCAGTAGAGATCTGGTCATGGAGCGATTGGTCTACCAAATAATTAATCGTTGATTATTATTGGGCGTTGCGTGAGGCGGCTAGGCGGTGTGGAATCCATCCATGTCCACTCCCATCCATCCACGCACGTCTCCATCATTGCCATCAGGGAGGAAGAAGATAAGGTCGGCAACGAGCATGGCGTCCGTGCTTGGCCCACAGCTTGCTCTGTCGCCTCTCCCTCCTGACATAACGCCGACAACTTAGGGCATGTACAGACAGCGTTGTCTTGCCACGGCATCGTATAAGAAGAAAAAGTGTCTCGTCGGCGCGTCTCGTTTAGTGACGACTGCAGCGCGTGCTCCTACACAAACTGCCGGCTTCGACGAGGCGTTGTGCGATGCGTCGACGGCGGCATGGATGGTGTGCGCGCGCGGAAGTTTTCTGGCGAGACGCGGGAGCTGCATTTTTTTGCCGCGCCTACCATCTCCTCCGTGACTCCATCACATCTTCTAGGTTGATCCCGTGCCTTTTTCCCTCTCTTTCTCCACTACTGCCCTTTGGATTCACAAGCTGTTTATTCTCCAACTGCTGCCCTTTGGATTCATCCCTGGATCCCCAAATCCATCATCCCCTGCCTCCTGTAAATCAACTCCTTATCCACCTCCTACCAAATCCTCAAATCAAACCCTCCATCTGCTAGCTATTGTAGTTCAACCACCATGCGAAAGGGCTGCTGCGAGGTTCCTTGGGCTTTGCTTCTTGAGAGGTTTGTTCCAGTGGTTCTCTGGGTTTCAGATGAGCTTGCAATAGTAGGACCTTTTTATTGTGGAGACTGGAGAGGGAGTAACGTAGGCCATAATTTCAGCGCATAGTGAGACTGAATTAGTCGTTAACATGTGCTAGGTTGTTAGAATGCTTCTATTTTTGAAATGATAATCGTACATTGTATTACCAAATCTTTTTTATCCATGCCCTAAGCTTGCCAAGACCAAAACAATCTACTGCCAAAAGCAGGCATGAACAAGTATCAGGCAATCAATGTACTGTTTTTTTAATTCTTGGGCAATTTGTTTACCTTCAGGCAATCTTTCTATTGTCTTCAACTTATAATATGGACATGAACATTAATTCATTGAAAATGAATACCGCCACTCCTGGTTAAATGTTATTCTGTATCAGCTAGTATGTTTGTAGCAACTCTGCCGTCACTTTAACTATGTATATTTAGTTAAAGTATCTCAATTTCAGCTACATAATGTTTTTACATATTGTTGTAGATGACTATCGTCTGAGAAGCTATAACAAAGTATCCCAATTTAGTATGCTTTGAAATGATAACTATGCATATTTAGTTAAAGTATCCCAATTTCAAGGTATTGGAAGTACAACAAAAGCTATCATCCGAGAAGCTAGAATCAGCAAAGTATGCCCATCTTACGGCCTTTGGAACAAAAGGAGGCGGCAAAAGAGCAAAAGGAGGACCAAAAGTATGAAGTTGAAGCTAGGATGTTTGAGTCATATAATCGCCTTCTCTCACAAGACACATCTTTAATGACTGATGAAGAAAGAGCTGATTATGCTAATACAATGAAATGTTTGAAGAAAAGATTATTTTCTGCTAATTAAGGTATATTTTACTATTTTTTGTTTTGTGTTTGATTTGCTGCCCTTGATAACACTGAATTTGTTACGCAGCTTGTATATCTCTCAAACAAATCAATGACTGAAATCTGCAGGCACTTCACAATGGGAAAAACTAAAGTACCAAATAGTTAAGTATCATGACAATTGTCATATAGAGCAAGGACTGTAATATGTATGCAATTTTAGTGAATTATGTTAATCTGGTGTGAAATGTAAAGTTTGGATCAAAGTTAAGTGTCATTGCAATGCTAGTTTAATTTGTTTACCATCATAATCTTGAGTTTGATTAAAATAGACACATATAAGGAATCATCTTATGACTTTATCAAACCATATCATGTATTTCAAAAACTTATTGATATAAATATGTATTAAATGTATGCTTCTCTATTTGTATAATATCATGCACTCTATCGTTTAAGTATGAAAATGGCTACAAACATCGTATGCACATTTGATCTTTATGATTTATTTGCTCTAGAGATAAATTAAATAGCTTGCGAACAGCTAAACAGACAATCTACTGTATAAGCTGTCTATTTAGTTATTTATATCTGATGTGGCAAAACTTATAGACAGCATCCTGTCTATGGGTTGTACATGCCCTTAAAACAACTGATTAGTATTATAAACATAGTACTAATTATTTTAGACAACTAATTCTAATTATAATTATATAGCTGATTATAATTATTATTTAACCTGGTTATAAATTTTTTGTTTGGTAAATAGTTTATTTCTAACATAAGATCAATAAGTTATATCAGATCGGGCCTATAGGATATTTTGCTTTTCTTTCCCCCGGCTTTCTTCTGTGTAAATGTTACATAGTTGGCCAATCCTCATTTAGCATTTGCTACATAGTTGGCCACCCCTTGTTTAACCAAACACAGTGTTTACATGGCGTGTACACAAATTAAATGGTTTGTGTATTCTAGCGTAGAACAAAAACAAGTTTTCCACGCATATATATAAACTACACAACTAAATAGATGTGGTGTAACATGTTTTTTAAGGTAGTGTTTGGTTCTGAAATAAAATGGGATGGGACTGTCCCATTTTGTGTTTGGTTGAATGGGATGGGTTTATTCTAATTTTTTGTTTGGTTGAAGGGATTGAAGGAGAGGGATGGATGCCAAAATTAACACCGTTAGCAATAGTAATAGTGGGGTCCACCTGTCAGTCTCTTTTTTATTTTTTATCAATCTTCTTCCCAAACCGGCTAGAGCCTCCGGTGGCCTCATCCCCACCGGCCGGAGCCTCTGGCCTCTGGCCTCTGGCCTCTACCCCATCCGATCCGGCCAACCTCGTCCTCCTGCCGCCTCGACCTCCAACGGCCAGCACTCTTTTCTCCCACGAACGCCACCCCGACCTCCAGCGATTGGCCCTCCTCCTGCCCATGAACGTCATCCCGACCTCCAGCGGCCAGCCCTCCTCCCGTCCAAGAATGCTGCCCCAACCTCTAGCGGTCGGCCCTCCTCCCACCCGCAAACACCGCCCCAACCTCCAGCGGCCGGCCCTCCTCCGCGTCGCTCCAGCCGTCCATCCGTGCCGCTCCAGCTGTCCCTCTGCGCTGTGAACACCGCATCGCTCTAGGCTCTAGCCTCGCGTCACTTCAGCCATCCCTCCGCGCCGCGAACGCCGCTGACGTTGGCCTCCAGCTCTACCCCGTCCCTCCACGCCGCGAACACCACCGACGCCAGCCTCTAGCCCCTCCACGCACCTCCGTGCTGTGAACTCCACGCCTAACGAAGCTAGACGGAGGCAAGTGGGATGCCCCCGTCGGCTCATTTTCGAGGAATGGCACCATCCCGCATCTAGCGGGAATATTCCACTGGTGGGATGGTCCCGTCTCACCCGCCTCACAACCAAACGCCAAGCAAACTGGGATCGTCTCGTCCTGTCCCACCAAATCCCTGTAACCAAACACACGGTAAGTGAGTATGACATTTGCATACCTATCATAATTTGAGCTTAAGTTATGAACTTGAATCTTCTCCTTTATTGTCTCGATGCCCTCTCAATTTGAATTATGTACCTACAAAAGGAAATGACAGATGCTAGTATTTAGTTATTTATTATTTAGCATGAATTTAAATGTGAACTATAGTAGCAACCAACAATCAAATGGCCTAAACATCAAGACCAAATAGACAAACTAGACATAAAGTTCTTACAGACAACCATAACAAGGCATAGTTCTCAGTTCTCACAATCACAAGCATCAGTAGTTTAGTATAGAACAGAATCACATGTTAACAACACAATTGCACAATAGTTTGGTGCTACACTCCTTGCATTGTCGCCACCTGACCGCCCTGCTGCTGGTCCAGTTACTATAGTTAGGGGAATGGATTTGGGGGAAAGAAAGCGATAGTGGGAGAAGAAAAATAAGGCACACATTGGAGAATAGTACGCTTGAACAACAGTCATTGGACTAGAAAAGAGTCCCTTTTTATTACTCTCTTCATCTCAAAAATACAACCAATTCTACCATTCAAATTTTATTCTAAACATGACAACTTCTATGATCCCTCCAAATCTTTTCATTTTGTCCCTATCTACCTATTCCCTGTTATGGCTAGCGCACATGACAAATTGTGTTCTCTTCTCTTCCCCCTTGCTGCTCCCTCCTCTACCTCCTTGCACTTCTCCACCAGCGACGGTGGCGGGCAAAGCTTATGATGCCGTGGATCTGGCGGGCGGTGGGCGAAGACTGCAACGCCGTCGATCTGGTGGGTGACCGGTGATAGCGGGCAGAGCTTGCGTCACCGTGGATCTAGCGACCGGTGGCGGCGAGCGACCGGCGACGATGGACAGAGCTTGCGATGCTGTGGACCGGTGGCGATGGGCGACTGGTGCATGGGGAGAGGCTAGCAGGGGGTAGCAGGCGCGCGGCAGGGTGCTGGGACGGGACGGGTGAAGGGTACTTTAGTCTTTTTACCCCTTGTCTTGATAAACACTCAAGCCTAAAAATGAATGTAATTTGGGACAGAAAGAATAGAATGAAGTGGTTATATAGAGAATTATTAAAATATTTTATATTAATATTCTTACGTGTACTTATTTACAAATTAAAAACTTTATTCCATTAATATATTTACTTATCCCTTATAAATACTAATTTTTGTTGATACTTATTTTAATTCAATACATTCATCACTAATTTATTAACTTTATTTAAAAAATAAAGAATGTGTGGGATGCAACGAGTAGATTATAGATAAAAATATGTGTATAATAATTATTTAAGAATACAAAAGGCTGAATTAAATATTGAAAGGTTAAAATATATAGTTTTAAAAAAGTTAAAATGCATAGTTTTTTAGAAAAGTATATTGTTTATCACTTATTAAATATGTGCATGACAATTCGTAATAGAGGGCCTCACTGAAAGAGCGAGCCAAGCGGCTCGAAGAGAAGTGTTGTCAGCTACAACCGTTTTTAAAATATGAAGTTTCTTCAAAATGGTTTATAATCGAATTTTGATTACGAAACTCAATAAAAATAAACTAGAATCCATAAACTCTTCTTAGAATTTGAAACTCTCTAAACAGATCCTAAACCTGTTGTAGCCATACATCTGTCAGTGGCACTCCATGGCGCCAAAGCTTCTGTCACAAGTTCAAATATATCGGCGATGATCGTCGTACCTGCGTTCGTGATCTCTTGAATTTTTCTGGAATGACTGAAAATGAAGGTGAAGATGAAGATGCGCGTTTGATTTGGACTCGGAGAATAGCTTGCGTGGATAGGTGTACACCGTACACGGTTCGATTTGGACTCGGATAATAACTTGGATGGATGTGAGGGTTAAACGATCTTGTCACCACTAATATCACGGCCGAAAACTAATATCTGACCCAAATCTGATCGAACTAAGGATAAGATAGAGGTTTGTGAAAACTCAATAGATTCGAATTTAGGCAATATAGTCTCAATTCACATATAGTATCACTAAAATCTAATAATACAAATTATCTGATCTTTTAGCCGGATTATACGGTAAAACGTTTGATGAATAATCCGAATCTATTAGACCAAAACAAAATTATAACTCAGCCCACAAACTAACTAGTTAGATTCCTATTTAATCTCCACGTGTTCACGTTAAAAGACTAAAATTTCTCTTATTAATAAGAAAAAAAATTTATAAAGTGTATATAATTAGTATTAAAAAATCCTTGATTTGCAAACCAAGTTAGGCAAGAAGATAAAAATAAAATCCTTTTGCAACAAAGTTGAAAACTTAGAAACCATGTTTTTTTTTACAGTGAAAGTAAATAGTTTAGAACAAATAATCTAAATAACCAAAGTTTTTTTAAGAAATCGTATTGTTCAAACCACAACACAAGACAAAATGAGCTTAAAAACGCCGTCAAGTGCATGGGAAGATTAAACAATGTTGTCACGAATTTAATTGTTTTCATTTCATCTATGCTTGGTCCCAAAGAAACCTCTTTATGACCGGAGAAAAATAAACCTTCGTGCCAAGGAAATTTGGGGAAAATTACCTAGGATAAGAACGACAGCATGATGGCGCCCAAATTTTGGCACTTGATGCTGACAAGATAAGGGATGCAAGTTTTGTAGATTACGGCTCCTGAAGACGGATTTGATTTATTGGTAAGTTAGATTAAGTTTAGCAGTAAAAAAAGTTTTGAAAAGCTTATTGTCTTGTGTAAATGACTTCTAAAATCTGAGCTTGTTTTCTATATAGTATAATAAAAATATTGTATTACCCTTAAACTTATTTTGTTTGGTGCATAATTGATAATTCCATTATTTGGGATTTTTTATATTAGGTGAAGTGGAAATACAAATAAACTCAAAATAGAAGTAATAGTTTATTTTAACCATAAGTTTTGTCTTGTAGACAAGTTACGGTTTTTTCAGAGCCATAAGTCACTTATAATCCTTTAGATCATTCGTCAGCCTCCGTCTATGTTTCCGTTTAATTCAAACGCCTCCTTATAAATAGTGTACAAAAAGTTAGTTAATGTTCAAACATGAGTTGAGAAAGACTTAACATTTCCATGGAAATTTATCGTAGAAAACTAAAAGGACGCTAAGGCCTCTTTGGAATGAACAAATTTTAAACAAATTTGGGAGATTTGAACTCAATACTGTGATAAAACTACTGTGTTTTTGAAAGGAGTCTTAAGTTTGTTTAATTAGGGCGCTGCAAAAGAATTAATGGGCATTAAACCGACATTGTGATGGTCTCCTTATCTGATTTCTCATCGACAGTTAGACTTGGGAGTTGCAACAAACATTTCAAGATAATATAAAATATCAGGCATCCTCATGTGTTTTTTAATTTCTAATTTGGAAAACTAATTGACATTCTCGAAAGCTAACTAACGGTAGCTGTCGATTATTTCAGGTTATTTAGCATTTCATGAACACATTATATACTGTAAGCTTTCACATCAGGTAGCTAGCATTAATCCAGATTTAATAATTTGTCACTTTAAAGAAGTGAATTCGTATTTTTTTCATCTAGACCTATATTCATTGACACAAATATTTCTACGTATTAGTTTCAAAAGTGACGTTATAATCAAATGAATTGAGTGTAGCAAATGATCAATTTTTTCATTAGGCAACACCAGCCGGCATTTGAGCTTAATTATTAAGTTCTGAGTTTGAATTAGATCAAATACAGATTAAAAACTAATGAATAATCTGCTTGTTTAGAAATGAATTATAAATCATATATAATATATATGACATTTATATAATATATATGACAACTAGTTTAGAACAATAATCTAAACTAACAATGCTGATGTAGAAAGTTTTAAGTGAAATCGTATTATTGAAACAAATAATATTTATATAGCGTGCCACAAATAATCCACCACCATAATCTAGCTATAAGTTGAAAAGAATGCCCCTATGATGATTAATACCTGCATTAGTTAACTGTAAATTATAAACTAAGTTAATAATCTTTAGATGGATGCAGTTTTCATCTAGTAGTGATAAAAAAATTGGATTGCTTCATGCATCTGGAAAGGCTTAACGACGGGCTGGGCCCAGCTGCAGCTGGGCCCTGGGTGGGCCCCCTTGTTGGGAGTATTATCATGGTTTGGGCTTTTCTGGGCCGTAGTTGATTAAAACATATTAGCAACGTAAATGTCTTGACTTAATGACTTGTTTGGGAGCTTTAAATTCTAAGAAATATCTGATGAGAATATACAGAAATTGGTGTTTACTAGCTTCTAAATTATAGCTCATTTGATAGGATGGTTTGGGGAATTAATCATCTCTACACGCAGCCAGTTTGATGTAGAATTATCTCACAGTGATCAAATATACAGTAATTTCAGTTATTCAGTGCAGCATTTTATTTTGTCAATCTGTGCTCATCAACTCTGAAACTTGTTAAGTTTGGAAATCTGACAAATGAGCTAACTGAAGCTGATGTTATATTTTGTCTTTAATCTTCTCCTACTTAGTAATTCCGGTGTCTAATAACTCTGGAGTTCAATATCGTCAATTCTATCAGGGACAATTGGGGTCCCATTATGGACATGCTCTTGTTCATTTCAAGGTTATTTTCCGGTAGTTTATACTGTTATAAGTTAATCCTTAACTAATACGAGTTTGAAATAAAAATTTCTCAATTGGTAGCTGTTCGTGATGTTTTTTTCATCGACAATCAGGATCAAGTACGGCCATGGTCTAATCTCTGACATGACTTTCATATAAAACCTGGCTGTATAACAGGATTGTCCTTATTGTAAAATATGCAGCTTAATCGATCATGGCAGTTTCTAGTTGATCAGGCTCATTATATATGTAAATCGTCTAAATGATTCTGGTGGAATGATCCCAAACGCCTGTCTAGAGATTTTACAATGCCGTTTGATCTGATCATGTGACAATGGGATCCCAATCCTGAAACCAAGACATTATGCAATCTGGGTTAGAATGTGATGGTGATCTTCAGAGCCTTCAAAGTGAACAAGATCAGTCAGTCATAGAGGCTGACTCAAGTCTGAAGAACATGGACAAGTTGCCACTGTGCTCAAGGATCCTGAGACAAGCCTGCCTGTCAATGTCAAATTGGCTGCAGAATCTAGTCCTCTATGCACAAAGGTATGTGTTCTTGCTCTTATCTGCAACTCAGATTATTGGACTTCCCATTAGGGCTGTCCTCAGAAAATTCTGGGAAAATTCTATGACCCTGTATGAAACTCAAAATAGGGGCGATGCAAGAGTCAAGATGACATCTCACAGCTACAGTGTGCAGTGGTTTCGGTCACGACGATTGAATAATTTGTGTGATTGAATAACTCAAACCATGTTACAAAATCTAGAGCAAATCAAAGATAATCTAGAAAATATACTTGTAGCGATGGGCGTGCATTGCATGGGATATGTTCATCAAGTATGGCACTACCACTGCTACTTCACTGGATTTTTTTTCTGCTTGAATTTGCAAAGAAACAATGTGCGAAGGCGGCATCCATGGATTGCTCCAATTGTCCGTGGTACCCTCTGCCCCAGTTCGATCTTATCCTGCAAATCACGTACTTGTTTATCTTATTTTTATTTTAACTTTTTTATTTTGTTTTGGTGCTATAATGTGTTGGTCTGTTCTTTGTAAGAACAAAACACAGAACTCTGTTCTCCATAGTTTCTTGTCAACCATGCACATATTGTCTTTTATTTTTTCCTTGTGATTTGTCAAGTTGTTCTTCTGTAAGAACAAGATGCACCTATTTAGGACAGTATTGGTCTCATACTCTCATCTTTAATTCTTTTTTCTTCCCAATGTTGTTGATATTTTGGTATTTTGATGCCATCACAGCTCTTGGGAAAACTTGTTGCTCCATGAATTTGCATGAGATAAACATGATGCAACCTGTCTTGATCTTGATCTGCAATGCTACCTGCTAACACCAGTGTCAGAGAGAGCCATAGATCCAGTCCTACAAAAAGGAAAAATAAACTCACAGATCTCTATATAGCATTGATATTTTTTTTGAAATATCAATGTCTATAGCATTGATGCATGCAGCACTATGTATCTTATGATCTGTCAGACTTGTATGCTTCTCACACAACATGATGCATGCTCCCATGAACATTGTCAGGTCAGAGGCAGTTGTTAACAGTTAATCAATAATTACCTATACACGTATCCAGAGCGGCGGAGCCAAAAATATATCACTCATAACGCTGAGCTAAACATACTTAATTAATTATTAAAAAATTCTAATATTTTTATAGAAATTTAATCAAAATTCAATAGAAGTAAGCAGTTAGACCGATGGCTCAAGCCTCGGTTACCCTACACATTGTTAGAATATAAAGTGAATTATCCATATTTCTGTTTTTGAGTTAAACTAATTGGTACATGTAACTTAATATGATAGCTGAAGGTCTCGAGTTTAAATCCCGGCTAACATATTGAAAAACAGGATAGATTGGCTGGTCAATATTCTTTGAGGAGGGAGGAAACAGATGGTAAACTACTGATGCAACGGCAAAGCAGATGCATAGTTTTCTATTAAAACAACAAGAATCATAAAAAACATTAAAATCATGGGTGGACCAATGCATTGTAAACAAACTTATCTGCTTCTGCAGCTTAATTTATTTAATCATCAATCAAGTATTGCATTATCTACTATATTAACGCATGATGTGACGATATGACGCCCCTTATATATATTCTCTGGCCAATCTGGGCAGATGCATGGGAATCTATCACAGTGGTTGACACTACAAGAAAAAAAACAGATAATAATAACTACATTTTTGCCCCAAAAAAATTGAATCTCATACGGTGACTTCGTGCAGGATTTCTGTGTAAATATACGGTGATTTCGCAGTATAAACTACTTGTGTAGGATGCTCTGCTAGCTCCCATCCATATGCACATCTGTATTTCAAGATTAATTGTTTTATACTATAAAATAATACAGAATAATCCGGCATCGATCTCTTGAATAAAACATATTGTTTTCCTAGAATTTTATCGTGATTGTCCTCAACTTTATCATAATTCTGAGGAGAACTTTAATTTATCATAAATGTTGGAATAGGTGCATATTGGTTTTGGAGTGGTAATTACCTAATTTCCTTAAAAAATTCCTTCAGTTTTCCAGTGAGCTTATCTAAACTACTTTTCTCTGCCTCTATTATATGCATGGTTTTTCTGTCTTTTGTATATTCTTTTATGTTGCTAATATATAATCCAGATATGGTCAATAAAAGTCATTAATAACCTCATGGTTACGGTTGTTAGCATCATTAAAGGCTCTGTCGTTGAAAGTATTAACAACCTCTAAAACTTTTCCAATGTTCCAAATGTGATCGTTAAGAATTAGAGTGATTTTACTATTCTTGAGTAGTTACTAAGAGATATCATAATTTTTAGTGTTAATTTTGGTACCTCTTAGTACCTAAGGCACCGACAAGTACCAAAATTTACGCTAAAATAGTGGTACCTCTCAGTACCTCATCAAGTTTCTTCTTAAGGACTGTAAAATTTTCATAAGAATTAGGCTACATCCAAAGTTGCACGTGAATTAATTTTTATGATCGAATATTTATAATGGTGGCTAATTTTTTATCATTAATGTAATGGTGGTTAATTTTTTATCATTAATGCAATCTAGTTTTTACCGAAGACTATGTTAGAAGAGAAAGATACAAGATAAGTCCCAAGAGTAGGGCCTACATAGAAAGCATTCGGAGCAATAAGACTCCTTGCAAGTCAACTACGTGTGCAATGTTAGTGCCTCACATGGAGAGGTTGATAAATCGTGAGTTAGACGTCCACTCCCAAAGGTCAATCTGCAGGCTATCGATCGATCACCAAAATAAAGCGACTATATATTTGCAGACAGCTAGCTATCTATCTATCTACCAAGCTGCAACACAACGCCACATAATTCACCGGTCAACCACTCTATAGCTTTTGCCACCAAATAATGTGCTTAGTCAACGCCCCCATTAGCGTACCCAATATATATAGCTGAGCTGGGATTCAGTGGATGGATCTTCCACTGTGCACATGCACGCTGCAGTGCGATGTTGATTAGGTCTGATGTTTAAGCTAACTAATCTAGCAGTGCCCAAGCAAAATGCAGCAGTATTAATTAATTAATTATATATATGCAGAATCAAGCAACCTTAATCAACTTGTTAAGAGTCTATTCGGAGAGATTCTGGTAACTCTGAACATCGCTTTATAAACTTACAATTTAGATTCTTATTTTAGGCTATAAACGATAAACTTTAAAAATAAACTATTATTAAAAAATCAGTTTCTACAAATTTTCATGGAGTGCTCGCTAGCCGAAGACGAACAAGCAAACGGCATACACGACTTGCGGTCGTGAGGACCAGCTTGATTGGTAGCTGAGACGCGTCCGATCCATTAACAAACTGTAGTTGCTTGTAGCTGAATGATGGAGTTGAGTGGACACTTTGTGTGTGCCGTGTGCTGCCAACTGCCAAGCAAGGGTGAAAACCAGGGTTCACGTTACCATCCATCTTGGACCGGTTGTCACTCCTTGGACCGATAGTAACCGCAATAAATTAGTCAAAATTTCAATTCTAAATTTTGAAAACCGAATGGTTTAGTTTGATTGCCACTCGGTTTGAAACAGTAGCCAAGTACGATGTCGATTTGCGCCAGACATCAGTAATCAACCAATTTACGTCGAAAACTGATAGGTTTTTAAAAAGTATAGAAAAAATGAAAATTTATAGGAAATTCAAAAAATGAAAATATGGAAAAATTCTAGAAAATTCTACAATGTAAAGGAAATTTGTGATATAAAGATAAAAAATTAGTATGATAATTGTATACTCCTTGGTAAAAAATAAAAACAGAAAATGATGATGTGGAATATGGGTTAGGCCAGTCCATTTATTTTTTTATTT